>JAZHYW010055962.1:0-94502 GCA_037355805.1 Ixodes ricinus
TGTACATACTAATATGCTTTCTTTTATGTCTTAATCTTCCTTTCGTAAGCATAATTGGTTGTAATTTTTTCGTTATCGGCCTCGTCTTTATCGCGCTCGCGACGTTACCGGTAATACCTTGACAGGCTTCTTCCTTTATTTTCTTAAGAAACAAAAAAGAGTTTTAAAAAGCATGAAACGTGTATTGATAAAGTGCCGCTTATATTTTGGACATTGCATCCAAGTTTTTAAGCACCCACCCTGGCACTTCCGGCAAAGTAGCCTATGCTCTATCCTAAAGGTGGTAGAAAAAATAAATTTTAAATTGCGGCGATATAACAGAGGACACACAGGGTATAGAAAAATACTATGTTTAAACAGGCTGCGAAGACGCCTTTGGCTCCCTTCCTAATATACACCAGGACGAGAAATAAATAAATCTGTTCTTTATTTTTTCTTGGTTTCGGATTTTCACTTTACCAGCTCACTCCTGTGTTCCTTTTGATTTCTACCGATAAAAGATAACTATTGATTTCCTGCTAAGATTTTTAATGATCCCAAACAAATTGCCGCGAACGGTCGTTTGAATAAATTTATTTTAAACTGGTATGTTGTTTTCAAAAAAAAATTAGAAAGGTGTTGTCGGGTAGCTCAATAATCCTCTAAATTTAGCTAAAACTAAATAAAAGATACACCATAGGAGTTCCATAGAGTGTTTCGTCGCAGGAATGTCCACGTTGAACAAAAAAGAAAAAAAAAAGATCTGAAGCGTTTTTTATTTTTAGTACTGATGCCAGTGCTTTCGCTTTCGCTTTCGCTGTCATAAACCTGCGGCTCAGCAACAACAACCCACTAGGTCAGCGATTATATATGAGCTCCAACCTCCTTCCCCGATTCGGCCGTCGCCCCTTCCAGAAACGAAGGATTCTTCAGAAGAACGGTTGTTTTCTTGTGGATAGGAACAGCGGTGCTTTATGCTCGGTGCCTGGTAAACGAAAACGAACGAACCGCGAGAACCGCCAGAAACAAAAAAGGCGGCTGACGCCGAGAAGTTGTCAACATAACGTGATTTATAGGAGGCTCTTGCATCTAGAACAGTTGGAAAGCAATAAAAATAACCTATGGAAGACACCTTTCGCCGGAATAACATGGACGGACACTGAAGGAAAGGTGGTACTCTTACGAGCGTAACGCCTTGTCCTTTTCGTTTTTTAAAGGGCAACTCTGTTCAATATATTTTAATTTGGAATTACGCCTTTTTCAGCTAAAGCAGTGTTTCTGAATTACAAGGTTTCTATTTTTTTCGCGGTATTGTGTGTAATATTATAAATATCACGGCTCAAAGTTTTGATTGGGGCGTCTACGGCAAAACCGAAACTCCCTGCTAGAAGGATGATAACATTCATCATCAGCCGTACGGTCGCGACGTGACGTCACCCTGGTGTTGCGGAACGCCGTACAACCAATCAACCGCAGCTCCACCGCGACGTAACGTCAAGGCGATGCTGCGCCAGTGTCCCTTCACTAAAAGCTAACCCGCTTGCCGTCCGTTAAAGAGCACCAGTTCGCATCTTTAAAATCGGTTTTAGTGGCGTACGCGGCTTCACTTTGAGTCAATATTTCGGGTGTGATTATATTTCGTGCCACTAAAGCGATAACGGTTTTACATTTTGGTTGTATTTTCTAGCGGAGTTGCCCTTTAAACGCATAACGAGTGCATTGAAGTGCAACTATCAAAACACGCGTGGTGCTCTCACTAGAATAGGATTACTTCTAGAAGGTAAGAAATGTACAATGTTTACGCAAAGGCGGAGACAATTAGTAATTTTGGGCGTAGTCATTGGCATAAAGGGAATACAGCTCATCGCATCCAAAAAGGCATAAGTGGCTCCGTATTTAAATGAATAGAAGGCAATTGTTACCCTCGCTTCATAAAAAAATGATTTAATTATGCTGCAATTAAAAAGCGGACCTAAACAGGAACTACATACGCTTCAGTTGCTAGACGGCTTGCTAAAGCCGGATGAGCGCCCCATATGTTCGCATCCGTGGCTCAATTGACAGCGCATGCAGCTGCCACGCGAGAACACGGACTTCAGACCGCGTCAGGGCAGGTTCTTTTTTTTTGCATTTTTATGTTTTCTTAAGATAGTTCTATTTTATTCTTGCCTATTATCGTATGACAGTCCTCAGCATAGGGCAGCGGAAAAGTTGCCTTTACATCACCTACATATAATGTGCGTTTCACTTTTTCTCTAGTTTAAGGGACAGCCTCCCGTATTTAAACGTTTATTTTTAATTTACAAACGAGGGTAAGTTTCTACACGTGGCAATATTAGCAAAAAAACTTGGGTTCTGAGCGAATAAATTGAGAAGGAAGAGCAACACTTCGAACGTTCTTCAAGTTGAATAGAACCCATCACTCCAAAAGTGCGAGTCTGATGCTCAACCACGGAACTAGGGGAGAGGAAATGTGACGCAATTGTTATTAAATGTGTTAACATTTCTTCCCACAACCTAGGTCATGGAATGAAGAAATAGCGCATATGAGTGGATTCGACCTTAAATGGGTACTGAAATACATTTTAGTGCCTGTTTTATTGTCATAATGTCAACTACGTTCAAGAAAGATCACAGACCCCAATGTTTGGTACGGGAATAGAAAATGTTTAAAGTAAAAGGAATAAAATGATTCCTAAGTTTTATCTTCATGGTAGATGTTTCTAAAGCTACTTAAATTGTCGTTACGTCAATGTACCCATTAAGCCAGCGCCGCTACCTCTCGAACTTCTTTTCTTTCTTGCGCTTAAGCAACTCCTGATGGTAGAGGCCGTAAAGCTAAGCATAGGAGGAGGTCAGTGCAGTTTGCAATTCGATTATTGATTCAAAAACGTGCCGAGAAAGGAAAGCGAGTGCCGTTCATTGGGGTGCAACACTGCACATTTTGAACGGGCGTGGCTGGCATTGAGAACGCAACAGAGTGGGAAAACAAAGGGCCGCCGAAAACGTCTTCAACGAATGGTGTGTCCCGCTAAGGTTGTCAGCATACGTAGTTCACTTAACCGAGTTTAGTCCCAGGGAACTTGCGAAGCTTGGCGTAAATAAATAACGATACAGAAATAAACCAATTTGTCACGAGCAGGTTCTTAGAGGAACAGAAAGTCCCCGAAGAAATGTAGTGTTGTTTTTAACTGAAAAAAAAAATAGAAATATATTAACCACGCATATCCGAGCTGGCAGTCCAGACCAAATTCCAAACATTGAGAGCTTAACGATAATAATCCCTGGAATCCCTGGATAATAATCCCTGGGGATCATGGGGGACAAGGGACAAACACAAACCTGCAGACACAGGTAGGTGACTGGTGCGCGCTCGAAAAATACGCCTGGTCCTGGTATCAAATCAAGGACCTCTCCATTTCCAGTCGTGCGCTCTACGAACTGAGCTAACCAGGAGTTAGACGTCAGTGAGCAGACGGGTTTTAACAGGTGCCAACAGTCGAATACCAACAAGGTGGAAAGGCCTACATATTAAGGTTATAATGATAATGCAAAAAAATGAAAAGGTGCAAGTGAGCTGGACAAGATTAAAGATAATAATCCTCGGAGAGGGGCATCAAGGGGGCAAAGGACAAACACAAATCTCCCATGTTCCCCACCTCCAGGGATTATTATCGTCATTCTTGTCCAGCTGGCTTGCACCTCTGCATTCATAACCTTAAAATGCAGGCCATTCACTATTTTGGTGTTATACTGGCGGCAGCTGTTCAAACCCGTTTGCTTTACTGAGGTCTAACTCCTGGTTAAGCTTAGTGGTAGAAGGGACCATTGGAAATAGGGAGGTCCCTAATTCTATACGAGGACCAGGCGGATTTTTTCAGCGCGCACTAGTCACCTAGTTGTGCTTGGAGATTTGTGTTTGTCCTTTTCTCCCCTTGTTCCCGCTTTCCAGGGATCATTATTGTTACTCTTGTACAGCTTGCTTGCACTTTTGCGTTAATTGCATTATCTTTACTTTTGGAGCTGGCCATTATTTCATTGCAAAGTTATAAACTATTTTGAGAAACTTTTATTGCAAAATAGTGGTCCAGAACGCCCGATAATATACAGAGCAGAATGGCGTCAGCTACTATGAACTGGTCTCTTATTGAGATTTTCAAAAAACAGTTTCAATATGATAACGGTTAGCTGTGAAAGTTTGGCATCTGGTCCCAATCGCTAGCGTTAAATTTCATCATAATCATCTTCATCTCTTTACTTATTTGCAGATGAAAAAGAATCTGAGTACTTTTGTTGTAAGAAATACACTACCTCTCTTTTCGAGTATATGCGGTACGCATCGCAAATAAATGTCCGCTTAGGTATGAGCCTTATTAAGGGTATCTTTAAATATTTCTGGTCCACTCATATTTTTTACACCTAAACAAAATAGAATATTTCCTGCTGTTATTTCAACAAGTTTATCGAAACAACTTCATTGCTGTCCCTTGATTCCCGTCCGCTGGGCATAATTTTATTAGTCGTACAAAGTAAAAACCTACACGTTGACTGACATTGGCAGAGCGCGGGATGTTAAAAATAAAGTGAGCTAGGTGTGAAGCTGAGACTTAGACGCTATATACCTGCTCTGCCTTCAACACTAACATTTTGACGGGAGGGTGAGTTTTACTAGCCAAATGGACACACAAAATTATATAGTATATTCCCGAAATATGTTATTAATATGCAGTTACGTGGCTAAGGATATTGTTGACGTACTGTGTTGTATATGCTGATGATAGATAACTACATCAGTTTATATAGTTTTAATGTTAAAAGCACAAACGTGGTGCAGTTTGGTATACCTGTGTTGCAGCACGCACCGGTTCACTAACAACGGACTTACAAATCCAAGTTTTAGAAAGGGGCAGAAGTTGTGTAGCTGGGTTTGTTTTATTTTGCATAGCCTGTCAACCTTGTGATGTTTGTGAGGCTAGTGCTCTGTACTAAATATGATAGACCGCTTTCTTAATAAACGTTGCAATCCTTCAAGATTGCAACATTATAGACATTGACATTGCAAGGAAATTGCCACTTTGTAACTTTATTTGTAAATAAGCTTATTATGAAAACAAAAAACAGCGACAACCTTTTTTGTTAGCTTGCCTCCCATATTTAGGCTCAAACAATGAAAACGGGTGTGTGAATGGACCACCTGTTCGTCAATTAGATTCGTAAAAGAGTCTAGTGTAAATTAAAGGTTCATCGAATAGAAACAAGCACACTGTGTTCTAGTTGTAATTTATTACGGAGCAGAAAGCTCAGTTGAATTATTGAAAGGCTACCGGAATTTCGATAATGTCGGTATCCCTTCCCGCCCCTTCCCCCCCCCCCGGACATTGGGGTTTCTGCTTTTCTTTTTCCCCACCCTTTCTGAACACTTACTGACTAAAGAGTCATTCCAGGAATTCACGACTGAAGCAACTATCAGCAGTATTATAGAAAACTTTTTGACTGTCAGTTACAAATTTGTATAGCATAAGAGTTCTCTTAACTGGAAATGCACTTTATACACAGCACACTACTGCGATTAACAATCAGTAAGTGAGGCAATCCCCATATTTGAGTCAACGTGTTTTCTGATACCTCTTACTCGCTATGCCCCTCATCTGAAATGTAATATTATCGGTTTACTGCGATTTCTAAAAATCTTTAAGCTCAAACTGTGTTAAGGGTGACCTCGCACTGCATACCTGAAGAGAAGTGACAATAGCTTAATTATTCAATGTGAAATCAAGAAAATAAGTTTTATACTCTTCTATAGCAGTCTGCTCATTCTATTTTTATGCGTATTCTACAGATAAATTAAAGAGCCTCGTTTTATGCGGCGGTGGTATTCATGAGCACGGCAATATAAAAGTACGCTTTTTAATATGTGAACTGCAGGGTATAAGTCCTCACAAGTTGGGAATTAGGTTAACTCTTCGAACAAAACAACCAAAAATTCTTGACGTCATAGATGCCCAGATCAGCCCAAGCTCAACTTGCAATCATATTTATTCGCACACCCTAATACTTAAATGCTTTATACCATCCAGTATAGGACTTTAGAAGTTGTAATGAACAAAATTATCAAAATAAAACACAGGAACTAACATATTCTTTCTAGTATTAGTTCTTGGCTTATATTGCCTAAATCAATAGGTTGGACTTTTTTATAGATACTTATTTAATTTAACTGAAAACTCGAGCCATGTTGCTTAAACGCATCTTCGCGTATATGGTTTGGTTAATATCTTTTGAATTAAAGATTATGCCAGTTGTTACAACGTGATCAATCCAAATTCAAACACCGCCACTAAGTTCTTGGCAGCGGTGTCAGATGTTCAGACTTGTTTTCAAATTGAGCCAATTTGTGGGATTATGTATTTAACTTTGCACTTCTGTAAGTTGCCAAATATAAAAATATACACTTAAAATTTCTTGTCAATTTTATGCTGTCATGGAATAATTTTAATATTTCGAAGCTTTACAAAACCTTCCAGAGATGGCTTTTAAAACAAAATTGCCATCAACATTATGGCACATTATGCCTCTGTTTAAAATACTTGAAGATGTGCAAGTTTTTTGAGTATTATCAAACTTTGCTGCGATATCTCTGATGTTCAGCATCTAAGGTTAAACGAAGGTTAAACCGTCAAACTTTGGGTAAGAAAGCCATCAATATTAAACTGACAAAAATTTAGTCTGCCACTAGAAATTTCGCACATTTGTCTTGCGAAATTTAAGCATTTGTGGTGAATGCGCTAGTGCACGTTTCGTGCAAATCAAGCTTATGCGAACTTCATATTTTTTGCAAGCTAATGACAGGTAAAGGAGCAAGTGAGAAAACCATAAGTTGCTGTAACACTTATAAAACTCGTATTCATTAAACGCGCTTAGTAACCTTTTCTTTGTGTCTTTTTTAGCTTTGCTAGCTGTGGATCATGTGAAGGTATTTATTCTCGCCTCCAGATCTACTGAAACCCGATCCGCGAGTGTCCCAACAATCCCGTAAAATTATTTCGTCTTGAAGCCTCCCGCATACGATCCTTGAGAGAGTAGAGGGGTGTGTGGCAATCGCTCGTTTTGCCCAGTACGTTCTTATACGAGGAGGAGCAAATCGACATTAGAGCCACAACTGCGCTTCGCGAAAGAGAGTGAATTTCAACTTTCCACTCTTTATCGCGCACTCTCAACCACTCTGTCAGAGTTCAAGGTTGCTCAGCTGTTGATTTACATCAGGCACTCCGCTCTGTCGGCTAAATCGCGGGACCACTCTCGCCTGCGTTATTGTTACATTTGCCTCTTCTTGCGGACTACGGCTGAGTTCTGCTCTCACAGGTATTTGCATTCTGCGGCCTTAACACGCGAAATATTTCTTGATGTTGTTGGCCATTGAGGCACATAATTGATAATGACAATTGTATATCGCATAAATTGTGACTTTTTATGACCGGTAACCACAACAACATACGATGACCTAAAAAAATAGAGTTACGTCTCGGAGAGCCACTGCCCATGAATAAACAAGGAGTGACCCCGGCGACTCTTCTGCAGTATTGCGTTATAGCACACACACTTGATTTACTTTGTTTTCTTTGAAAATATGAAGATATGAGTAGTAAAAATAAATAGGTGTTACGTTTCTCAGCACCGAATTTTAATGTTTTGTGCGAAAAATAAGTTATGCTCGATATATCAGCTTTTTTTTGTTGAAAACACAACGAAAAAATGCCACAACTGACGCACTTGGAACATAGTTCAAATTACAGGAATTTTGTTTTGACGAAGCCAGAGGTTTCGTCACCGCCTTGTGCATTCATCTTCTCTCCTCCAACCTTTGCGATTTGCGCTTCGATTGCCTCATCAGAATTCAGTCGAGCTCAGTCGAGCTCAGTCGAGGTGTGCGCTCGGCATCAAGGCATCATTGTTACTTTCTTCTTTTTTCTCCGCAATTTTGTTGCGCGACCCTAAATTTGAAGTTTTTTTAAACAAAATAAGTAAGAGGTAAAGTAACAGCGGGCAGCCGACTTGGACATTCTGTCTTACTTTGCGGAGCTGCGTGTGTGGGCACTCAACCTAGTGTTACTTTTGCAGTACAATCACGGACTTAAGTATTAAGGGATCGATACCAGCATTAGTGCAGCCGTGTCCGTAAAAGGAGTCGAGTGTTTATTGCTTTTCAATACAAGAATTTAAAATAATCCATAAAATTAGTAAAAATAGAAGACTAAGAGGCAGAAAGTTCGTTAATTCGGCGTTGCTGTCGCCGCCCCGTTGAATGTGTACATGTTTCTCTTTTGTTTTGGAGCAATAAGTAGTTGAAACAGCACTCTGCATTTCCATAAATGTTTATTTTTTCGGGTTCTTCTTAGGTAAATGCTGATCGTAACGAACAACATAATAAAAATGTGATGTGACATTTAAAACAAATTATGCGTAAAATATTCCATTGAATACATTTCTTAAGGCTTTTCACAACAATAGTTCTTGGCACATCCCTGAATAAATATACTTTTATATTGCCTTCTGTACATTTGAAGGGAAAGTGTTCAAACAATACTGGAAACACTGCGAATGCTCAATCCTTTCAAGTATTTCTAAAAAAACACGCACATCGGCAGTTTCAGTTCAAACTGAAACTACCTGATTGCGATTTTAAACTTGCAGATATCTTTTACTCCCTTTCGAATTTTCGTTATGAGGTTTGGAATTGTTAATCGCAAGTAAATGGCCTCATAACCGATCAAAATGGGTTTTGAGTGGTATTTTGGCAAGACCTGTTTCTTGTAAGCTTTATTTGCTGGTGTATGAGTTTAAGTATAAAACCAGGACGTGAGATCGGTGCAAAGTTTCAGTAAAAGTCAACTATTTGCGCAGAACACGAAGAATTATTTTCCCCGAAAGCAATAACGTTACCTGACACGACTTCCATGACGTAGGTGGGCCCAAGAATAAAAACTTACTTTCGCAATGTCATCCCAAATGCACACCGATTTATTCCGTCGGATTTTGTTACGTAATAAAAATATTATGATGCGACAAAAACAAATGTTAACGCGTTAACTCCAAAATATATTTCATTACTCCAAACTTTAAAGCGAAATTCTACTACTTTAGGAGGGTACTACAATTTATGAATTGAAGATGCGACGTTACTTTAATACATATGTTAGGACAATAAAAGTTTGCATCTTCCTGTATAGTATCGGTGTGCAACGACTTGTGCTTACCTAAATTGTTCACACATACTACACTACATGAACACTTCCTTCTTTTGAGCATATTTTTTATGTAGATACTTTCACGGTACCGATGCGTTTCAAAACTTGGGCAACGCCTCAACAAAAAGTTTCATAAGTGTGCAGCACACTCAAATATTTGCCAGGTAGGCCAAAGGAAAAATTTCTTGTCGGCTAGCTACAAATCAGGAAGTGAAATCCGTGGCCTATACAGCAACACTGGTTTAGCATTTTTAGAGATTGAAAGCTGCCGTGCGAAATGGATCACACTAACGACCATTAATGGCAAAGAACTCTAACTGAAGGTTAATACTGGCTCTCAAGCTATTTTGCTGCCACTATCAAACTTCAAGAATCTGAATGGAGCAGGTGCACCGAGACCATCGATGGCTGTATTACGAAACTTCAGCAGAGGAGTCACCTGGCACATAGAAATTGCCGAACTCCGTGTCAAGGTCACTGGGACAATTTAATCTTCAAGAAAGCGAGTCAGGCACTTCTTGGTCTCAGAGCTTGCGAGTCATTTGGGGTGATCACCCATATCCACGGCTTGGCAGGTCAAAACAATAAGCACAAAATCTCACATATAGGTTTACAACACTGATTGAAGACCTCGGGTGTATCACGAAAGAGTACAAAATGGCCTTTAAAGACGGAGCTAAGCCAGTCATCCACGAGATAATCGGTAGCGACGAAACATACAAACACTATGCTTATCCACTACCAATGACGCGACGAAAGTCCAGTCAATCCTGGGAACGTGTGGGAGCCGACATCTGCCAGTTCGCCAGAAAATAATATCTCGTGGTTGTTAATGCATACTCAAACTTCCCCGAAATTGAGCCCCTACCGGACATAACTGCGTGTACCGTAGTCACCAAGTTTACAGATATATTCACTAGGTATGGAATTCCTTTCGAAGTGTGCTCGGAAAAAGGACCACAGTTCCTATCGAAAAAATTCAGAGCGTTCGCTTCAAAGTACGAGTTTGAACACGTTACTTCAAATACGAGATTTCACAGTTCTTCGGCCTGCCAGAAAAAGGTGTACAAGTCATAAAGCGACTACTAAAGGAAACCAAACAAACAAACGAATGATTTTTTTCGGGGTTTGCTGAACTACAGTTTCTCGCTACAAGAACGAGGAAAGACACCTAGCGAAGTTTCGGCGGATCGACGAATTTATTCCAGAATACCAGACTTTACAAACAGGCACCACGAACATGCCACAAAACATAAACGAAAATAAGAGAATGTCCAACGCCTGACATCTCTCAAAATGGGATGTTGTCCGCGTACGACACGAGGACAGCTAAACTACGAAAGCACAAGTCAAATTAAAATTATTTCTTAGTACTTGCTTTAAACTGCCTCTAGCTCCCCTAACACTACGAGCCACAGCAAATAAAAAAATAAGAAAGCATAAATTTACAAAATTACACACATTCAGTTTCCATACAAGTATTTTTAACAGATCCCTAGATAAATGGCTGGTGTGTATTTTTCCATGTTGCATAAATTATAAATATGTTCACTTTGTTTTAACGATTTAGAAGATAAGGGAGCCTATAATTAGCATTCGAATTCCGAAGTTTGTTCTGGATAGCGGCACTATCCATTTTCCTACACACCGGGTTTCATGTACCTTATTCTCTTTGTTTTGAAAATATGTTTTCTAAGAAAGGACGCGTTATTAGTCGTAGTGGCTGGGCATTAATTTTTTTATATCTATAAAACAGCGGCTTTGAATCACTCTCGTAAGGAGCTTTGCATATAATACAAACACATCTGTTTGCAGACTTTTAATATGTTTAAAATGTGTGTATGTCGTGTTTCCCCATACTATAAAGCAGTAGTTATACTGGGAATAAAAGTAAAAGTAATAGATGAGCAGCAAATAAAACTGGGGAGTATTTCACGATATTTGTAAATTATTCCGACCATCATGAATCTATTTTTACAAATATGCTTCACCGTTTCATCCTACATCATATACTAATTAAAGACTATACAAATAAAGTTTACTATCTTCTATATTTATTTTATTTCTACCAATCAAAACTGAGCTTATAAAAACTATTAGTGTTACATGCTTTAAATAAAACTTCGTTCATTTTACTCGTATTTCGTCGCAATTAATTTGATATCATCCACACATTTAGCTTCTAAAGAAATTTAAAAGCCCTTTCTGGAATTCAATAGATGTGGTTCTCTAAAGAAACACTCGTGTCGTCGGCATAGTAGTTAAACCTTACGTCATCATTATTGTTTGCAGTATCGAGGACGTGGTTGTGCTTAAATCTTGCAAGATCATCACTCAAGACGAGAGAAATATCTGTAGAAGTAGGACGCACCTTGCCGCAATCTCCGAAGGCTTTGATGCTCATAACTAGTGACAGGGCAATGAAGACGAACACTGAAGCAACGGCTTCGCCTGCGGCACCACAGCAGAGTTCAGCAACCCCGGCAGCAGCACTCGAAAATTCGACTGTCACTAAATCTTGCTTAAAGCCACGGCGGAAAAAAAACAAAAAACTGCAGCATTTTTGTTTGCACCTCGGAACGATTGAGACTAACATCGCACCAACTGGAATATAAAAAAAGGAACGTTCACCAGATTACTTCGGTCCGCCTTGCGGACCTTGAAGTAAAAGTATGGGGTGTATTGACTTATGACAGAGCGGGACTGGTACATTTAAGAAGATAAAGTGCAGCGGTTCGTATCACTGCTGATCATGACTGCTCTGCGTCGTTCCTTTTACAAAATGTTTTGAAAACCCAAACTCTCGGTTTAAATGCTCCTCAGGTAAGAAATTTGTTGCACTGAACCACGCAACCAACGCATAGGCAAGACGCAAGCAGTCGGGCGGTAATCAATGAAGGACAAACATTGCCCTCTGTTTCAGCTATTTATTTTAACAAACACTTGTACTAATTTGCCAATAGAGAGTTACTGCAGATTCGAAGATACATTAGATTTGTGTCTATTAATTTCTCTGCTTTACAAAAGTACTGAAAAAAAAACCGAGCCTTGCCGAACACACACAAGAGAGGCACCTTGTCCAATATTTTATGCGTCAGAAAATACAAAATGTCTCCGCCTACAGGAGGGTTTAAGGCCATAATATTTCGTAGTTTATGGTGCGCACAAAAGTGTATAGTCTTATAGCGCCTCCGTGCTGCCGCATCCATTAAAAGTTGCTACCGGAAAGGCAACATATGGAAGCAAAGGCACTCAAAGAATTTTGCAACCTCCTCTAAGAGGCATTTCTGTAGTCACGTTTGTCTTCTCCCGTGGTCCCTTGGGGAAATGTGGTCGAAGCGGGGATTTCTCAAGAAGCGCCGATACCGCTAATGCAACCGGGTCTCCAACCGTGGTAGAGGAAAGGCAAGAGCTAAACAAGAAAAAGAACAACATATTTGTGAATGCTGCTCACGGTACCAGCTTCTATCGAACGACTGTTGCACAATAGTGGCCATTTTGTCAGGAGGCATTAGAATTACAAAGTGACGCAAGAATAAATATTAGTCCGCTAGCGCTCTTCAACATGCTAACTTAATAAAGAATTGTTAGCCACGACAATTGTTTGCCATGCCGTTTTATCCAATAGTGCACAATAATGACGCTTACAAGTAACAATAAAATCAAAAAAAGTATTTGTTTCGAATCACTATGAACACCAAAGATATGATCAGGATAATATTGTATAGGATGTGGGCAACCTTGGGATCGAAATTGAAAGACAAGGTAATAATAACATGCTACATGAAGGTACTGCAATGGTGCACCCAGCGATAGAGTAATACTCTTCAACGCCAGCCATTTCAAGTCCACCATAAAAAGAAAACTTTTTCGCGCTCTAATGACCGTTTTGTAAGAAACACGTCAAAGTTGAAGCATTTGAGATAGTAAAAGATAAGTAAACATACGCTAATAACGTGTTTTTTTATATAACTGATTAAAGAATGTGCACAAATAATGGTCTTAAATGTCTCACAAAAATTGAGCAATACGATTGGAAACAAAACGATATGAATCTATCGGAAGAAAAGGAATCTTATATTATAGAATATATTTAAAAAGTAATCCGTTAAAATTTACAACCAACAAATTAATTTTAATTGATTACTTTTTGAAGTAATGTTGTATTTTTTCGCGTTACCTGTTTCTCGGAAGAAGTGTGTAATGTAGTTTTATCTTACACTATTTGCACCGACGCCCGCAAGAGAACCCGGGAACCTCGAGAACTGAGCCGTTCAGTCGTACGGATTCGGAACAGCACAGCACAACAGATGAGATCGGTGGGTGAGTCAAAAAGTGGTATGGAGGAGACCTTGCACTCCCAAAGTGATATTTACCTGAAACTGGTGTGACAATTTCACAATAAAAAATTACTGAATTTCGAACTCTCGTGGAAACTCTTTGTTTGGAAAACTTGGTGCTTTTATCCGACGAGAAAAAAAAGGATCATGTGATATTGATTAAATATGGTCGCGTGACCGTACTTTTCGTCCACTTTTGAGCGACCTCCAGCGCGTCGAGGCGTGCGATGTGCGAAGCTTTATGGAGGATGAGGTGAATTGAGTGTGGCTTCTAAAACTTTTATTTGATGTTGAGAACAGTTCTGAGACTATGCGTTGTCCAATATAGGCGAGCAAAATGCTGCTTTTTAACAGCGATATTCGTTATGGGCTCTTCCCACAACTCGAAATGACGTACATTGTTGTTGTTGTTGTCGTTAACGTTGTAGATGTAGTTGCTGTAGGGCGTCCGTCGTAGATATCGCCAAATCCTTAAAAAAGATCGCACGCCGCCAGCTTGAATCAAACACGGGTCCGCAATGTCCGAAGCAGAGGTGTTGTTACCACAGCGCTACGCCACAACATTAACAGGCCGCTCTATACACACCGCCGAATTCATAAACCTCACTTAAATTGAGATGTCCTTCCATTTTCTCAGGAAAGGCGCGGAGGCCACCTATCCGTCGTCGCGAATCGCCGGCACAGGTCCTCGAGCCTACCTTGAGGAAGTAGAGGGGCGCCTCAATTGGAGTGCGGTTTGCAATTTCGGCGGTTATGTTTTTATTTTTTTTTATAGTGCCGGATGCCCACTGAACGTGCTCTCTGAAAACAAAAACAAAAAACAACAACAAAATGTCATTATAGCACTTTCAATGCAGAGCTCGTGACGGGAGACGGGCTTTCACGCGATTCGGAGCAGAAAAGGAATAAAAGCGTTTGGAAAAAAATGGCGAGATGTCTATTTTGTTTCGAATGTTTTTGTACACGCACACCATGGTGCGTAAACGCGACGCCGATGCTGAGCGACTTCACCGTTACATGTCGCAGCTATCGCTGCGACTGTAGTGTGGATTAACACAGGACTGCACAATTCTTTATTATGCCTTTGCTTCCTGCTGAAAAAAACCATTTTGGTGCCTATATGAAAGTAAACGGGTTCATACCGGTAACAGTTTACCAATACCGGTCACCAGTTTGTCAGGGGGTCGCCCGTATGGCTCAAAAGGGTTCCCCATATCAGCCATAACGGGCACCTATTTGGGCAAACAGGTCACTCATTTGGCAAACGGGTAACTCATCTGGGCAAATGGGGCATTCGTTTGGGCAAAGTTGTTGCACGTTTGCTCAAACCGGTGACCATGTTGCACAGACGGGTGATCCGGTGACCGGCAAACTGAACCGGTTTAATCAAACGGCTCTCCGCAGCCCGTATGATACTGAACGTACAGATCGGTTGCATGCGCACGCATATTTCAACCGTGTCAGCCTGTTTCCGGAAAGCCGGGAGCGCCGGCTCATCGATTTACAATCGTCCGCGTAATGCAAGTAACTATATTCATATTTTGATTGCGCTGATGTTCGCTTATACTGCTTCTGCAATAAGCAACATGTTTTGTTATTATTTTTTACGTAAACGTGTGACTTGGCGAGCCGATGTTTTTGACAGAGCTTTAAAACTTTGGCGTTCTTTGTTGCCCCATTTTACTTATTTAGGTAGAATCTCTCTCGCAAAAGACGCGACCGCGTGAAAGAATATACTTCTAGATTCTGTTTCACCTCAATTCTAGACGCTGCAAAGGTAGCGCGTGAACACGTGGCTGCAAGAACATCGAGCTTTGCGAGAGCACGCCCCCGTTGCAGCAGTCAAATTACGAGCTCGCGCTGGGTGCTTTTTTCGCTCGGGCGCAAGCCGAGCCTCTGTCCGGCGCGATTTCCGGCGTTCGAGCATGCTGAATTTCGCGCGATTCGCCTGCTTTCGTCACGACGCAAACGCGTCCTGGTGGAATGCCTGAGGAGAGGGTGAGGGGGTGTCCCGGTGTCCTGCGCGTTGACTTCGCCCCCTCCCTCCTCTCTAGTCAGCTCTGTCACGTGACCCGAGGGAGAAGAGGGCACGCTACACGCTGATAAGCATAGATTACGAAATCCGGAAGCGCCCGCGCAAGCAGCCGCTTTTTTTCTCTGTCTGCTTGTTGCCCATTGCAGTTCGAACCTCGTTCGTCCTACCTGCTTCGCTCTGTCGCCTTTCCTTGCAGTTTAATTAGGATGTCTCTTGGCAACGTATTAGATGTGCACCAAACCTATGTGTGTTGGAAAAGTGCTACGCGTATATCAGCAACAAGTGATTCTTCAAAGAAGTCAGGAATTCTTGCGGTTTGGTTGGGTTCAGCAAATGACAGCTTGTGTGCCGAATCGTGTTGAAACTTCAAGGAGCCTTCTCGTTTTTGTGTTTGTGTGGTTGTCCTGCTTTGACCGTGTCGACATATATCTTGGATTACATCTTTAAAGTCCGCCATTATTATGGTAAGTGCACTGCAACCTACGTGTTGGCAACGATTCACCGTTCTACGCGTAATCTTCCAGATTATGTATAGAATTATGCAGCGTCTATTTTCGCGGCAGCCGGGCGAATAATTTCCCCGAAAATCTCTCATTGTAGTCTAGAATTACCTCGGTTCTCGTTTGCTTTGCAATCTTCTCAGTTCTATAAAATATTAGAGTGCCTCTTCACATTTCACAAATCGCTTGCACGTTTGTACTTGTCTACGAAATAAGTTGTAATAAACTTCTAAGAGAATTGAAAATAATCTTTTGTGTCTGTTTTCCTGCCCATTAACAAGCACCTGCGCGAGCAGATCTTTTACGTGTTTCCTCCCATTTAAAAATAGGCTTAAGAGTTTCGGGACGTCTTAAATAAATTTATGATACCCAACCTTCCAGACGAGACCCATTTAATGCTATCGAATAATTTTCCTATCCGAATGGCTCTTTCAAATGTGTGTCACGTGCCAAGTCGAACGGGCACCCGTATCGAACGGGCATCGTTTCACGCGGGTACCGTTTCAAACTGGTACCCGTATCCCATAATCACGTTTGAACCAAACGGATCGACAAGTCTGCCACCCGTTTGATTCAAACAGGTCGACCAGTTTGCCAGCCGTTTAAATTTCAATTTTTTTTTTCAGTAGGGTCTTGAGCACAGTTTGCTGTCAGCACTCATGGTTCCCATCACTCAAGTCCCGGGTGTCTTGCAAAACCATATATAGCAGTGACATTTTTGATAGGCTAAACCAACAGTGGCTTTATTTACCAGTCTCGGCCGGTTATAAATTTACACGAGCCCAAGTAATCATTAGTGCATTTTCAATCATTTGAAAAGAAACATTAAAATAAGCCAATCGTTCTAAAAAAAAACAGCACAAAAAATAAGCTAGACCGACTAGAAAAAATGAGGCAAATTACATTTTGAATGTAAAGTGTCTATAATTTTGAACTTGAAGTATTATATAGTGTCAAAGGTTGAAAAAAAAATGCGCCAAAAGAAAGTTTCATACATAAACAATTCGAAAAGGTATTTTTTTTAAAGAGCGAGTAAACCTACATATTTTAAAATAAAGTGCATCATACTAATTGCGGTTTAAAACATGCAGAAAAGAAAAAAAAGTGATAAATACCTGGGGCTTATTGAAGCAGCGCGATAATAGATGTTCCAAATTTTGTTGATTCATTGTGTCACATAACACAAGTAATGACATTACTGAAATGAAATTACAGTAATTAAACTACTTTTTGTTCTAATGCGTAATGTATTCTATTATTTTTATACGACGGTCATTTAGTAATGTAACGAATTACTTTCAGGCAGTAATTTTCAGGAAATTACTCATTACTTTGGTAATTACTATGTTACAATTCCTATCTGAGAACAAAATGTGTGACGCGGGAGTCGAGAGCGAAGCGAAGCGGGTGAAGAATTTTTCGATAGAAGGCCATGGTTTATGAAAGTCCAGTCTATACGGATTCACGGCGAAGTGTAATAGGGGACCGTTCCAGAATTCAATGTTTTAGGCACATTAATACGAAAATCAGTACATTTAAACATCTGTGACTGGGAGTAAGGAGTTAATCTCAAATATCTTTCCAAGAATCCAGGACTTGATCGCGAGTTGCTTTTTCCTTTGTTTGTAAAGATGCTTTTATTTATGCTCCGTTCACACCTAAGCTGACAGTGCGGTGAAAGCAACACGTTCGTTGAAGCATTTGTTCGTCGATATTTCGCCAGTTGATCACGTCCGTGTCAATATCCACGCTCAGAAAGCGAAGTCAGGTGATGAAAGGGAGTCGGCTGACTGGTCCGACGGCCGCGTAGGTACCACCGCACTACCAGCCTAGGGGTGAACGACATATAGTCGGACACGGCAAAAGGCGAGCAAAGACGGCTCACCTTGGGAAGTTAAGAAAGGGACAAGCAAAAGCGCAGATATAACCGCTGGTTCGTCCGGGAGGGACACATTTCTGGAAGAGCCCACCAGCCCTTTCCTTCTCTGGTTCCGTTTCTTTCCTGAAAACATATGGCCCCCTTGCGTGACAAAGCACGACATTACGCGCTCTTCAGGTGCTAAGATACAATACTCCTGAAGAAAAATGTCCGGGAATACGTCGACTAGTGATCTTGAGGGAAAATGATTCGACTGCATCCGAATCAAAAGGAAGAAGCTTTACGCATTTCCTCAACCTTGCACAAAATGGATTCGAGGGCGATCGATCCTGTTCGCCAAAGGCCACATAAGGGGGAGTTTAGCACATCTCACAACAGTTGTTACGACTCCATGTAAAATGAGCTGTCATGGCCCGATCGACCGAAGTGGATGACATCTCGAAAATCAGGGGGACGCATTCTCGTCACCCAGTAACCGATCTACTTCACCATTAAACGAACAGCGAAACCGGTGAGCTGTCTGTTTGAGTCATAGCGTAAGAAGATCTGTATTTAGTTTAACACTTCCGTCGTAACGGGCACGAATTAGTGCCTGAACTAATTTAGAAGTAATTTGGAAGTAATAGCATTACTTTTTAAAACTAATTGTAGGACAATGTAATTATTTGAGTCTGCTGTAATTTGAAATGCAATTTAATTAAAATTGAGTATTTTTGGGAGAGTAATGAGTAATGTAATTTTATTACGTTTAAAAAGTAATCTTGCCATCTCTGCATAACACTTATGTCAAGATGTGCCATGTGCCTTTTCTATATCAAGGGTCGCAGGAGCTTTCAAATTTCATTTTTAGTGAAATGCAAAAAAAAAAGAATTCCGAAGGTTTCTTTTTTTTCTTTTCGCTGGAATTACGGTGTTAATAGGAGTTTGTTTTTGTTACATGGTTAATTCTCTACAATTTTGGGTTACATTTTACCGTGTTCCCATTTTTTAAAACTTGAAAATCTGAAATAAATTTTGTCTAGACAAAGCTTATTCTGAATTCCAAAAAGCTCACTGGTATCAAAATATATTCTGCAGCTACATTTGGCATTAACGTCATTTCCATTGGCAGTACTAACTGTTGTACGATAATTCGTGCTAAATAATATTTATTAAATGAACTTGGCTACTTACAAATAACCAAACTCGTGAACGTAGTCGCTGGGAAGTGTCAAATCTTCACATGCCCTCTTTCTCCTATAAATGCTACAGGTTCATACCTCTCACTTTAAAAAAAACAAAAACGCCTCGTTTTGGGAAGCACATATAATATGGTTATGGTTTTAACTGGAAAAAGATAATAGTTTTGGTCGTCGCTCAGAAGAACTAGGACCCAGTTTCCTCAACAAACATTGACAATATAAACGGAGAACTCTCTTTTGTCAGTTCCCCTAGAAGAAAAAAAGAAGACAGAAGTGGCCTTTCCTTAGGACCACTAACTCGGTGTTCTAACTAACGTTATTCGTAAAACAACATCTTTTTTTTTCCGTTTCGCTTATTTATCGAAATCTCGAAAGTCGGAGGTTTTCGGATAAAGCTGCATTGAAAACCCTTTTACCGGCGAGGTTTTTTCGGGGGATTTTAGATTTATCCGAAACACGAAACTCCATCTATAAATAACGCCTCTGACGTAATAGAAAACGAAACTGAGAAGCCTTGCAATGGGGTTAGTGCGTGCGTCACCCAATGCGTCGCCATAGAGACCGTGATTTCTTTGCACGAAAACAATTTCCTCTTTTTCCTTGGGCGTCAGGCTGACAGATCCAATTCCTTCGTATTGGCGCGATTTTTTTTTTTTTTAATCAGGGGGTCGATGGTGAGCGAATCGACGTCTGGTGCGTCTCCTTCGTTTCGTGTCGGATTTTCTGGTGCAGAAGGAAAGACACTTTGCAGCGTCGTGTGCATCGCCGCCTCAGACATTATATATATCGCTTCGGCTACTGTTCTTTGCTTATGCCTTTATTCAAATTACAAAGCGATCTGGTTAGTTTGCTCGTATTTTTTAATCATAAACACGGTATTAAAAGAGAAAAAGAAATGAAATGCACCAAAAATAATATTAAACCAGAAATTATATGTTTTTATTTTAATATTTTATTAAGTGGACGAAACTATCATAGTGGTTAAATACAACATTTTGAGGTACTTTAGCTTAAACAGATCAATAAAGCTTGAGAAATTTGGAAAGCTCTAATGAATGGAATTGGCCTAAACAGTTAGAGCTCGATTACTTTTTAATATTTAATACTTATCATTAGAATTGTACTTAAAGGAAATTAACTATGAAATAAAGGTCTGATATTGATAAACTTCTAAGCGACATCTAAGCTGACTCGTAGCAACCAAGCCAAGGTATCGTTATGAGACGACTCGTCTGTCCTAGGCAGAAAGTGTCTTGGATGTCTTTGCTATGCAGCGCTGTTCGTTGACGAAAATAAAACAAAAAGACCCCCACGTGTTGTCTGCTATGAAAAACCATAGAAAGATGTATCGTCTGCTACAACACGCGTCCCGCATTTTTTAGAAAGATTTGAGTACACACAAAAGGCATGTTGTTTTCAACAGATATTTTCGGATACAGATAGTAGAAAACTTCCTACTTAGCGGGAACGCTCAATACAAGATTCAGAATAAGTCGATGCTTGCAGTTGAAAAATCTCGCTACATCTGGCTTTCACTGCATACAATGTTGGTGTTTGTATTCGCAGACGTGATGTCGCTATGATTTTTTAAATTAAATCCTGTATAGTGTACTGCTGAAAAAGATATATACAGACCGAAATTTGTCCTTTGTGTTCACCTGCTTCAAATTATAGAGTTAAAATAACAGCGACCACACGACCGACAACTATGTAGGAACATGTTCATGTATATGTTGTAATAAAAGCCGTTACGTCACCGTTTCTCGGGTATGAAATTCACCGCGTTCCTGAATACAACGACAGGAAAATCCCCGGAAAATATCCGCAGACATAAGAAACCAGCGCGCGGACCTGAAGTATGTAGTGCATCATGCAGGCAAACATCATAGTATAGATCCATGAACCATCTCGTGAGAGCCAAATCACGGTTTACAAGGTCTGCAAATCAATCCATGCAATGTTTCCGTGTTTACAGATACTCAGCCCACTGTGCGATCATTAGTGCTCAGCACTTTCATGTTAGTCGCTTTTGAAATGCGGGCAAAGCATAAGGGACATGCACAAACCCTGAAAATTGTGGTGTAGCCATTACGTGATAATGTAATTAATGGAAAGGTGGAAGCAAGCTGGACAAGAATGATGAGAATAACCTTTGCAGAAGGGGAACAAGGGGAGCAAAAGGCAAACAAAAATTTCCAAACACAGTTAGAGGACTTGTACGTTACTGAAAAAATCCGCCTGGTCCTGGTATCAAACCAGGGACTTGTCCATTTCCTGTGAAGCGCTCTACCAACTGAGCTAACCAGGAGTTAGGCGTCAGTAGAGCAAACGTGTTTTATCATCTGCCACCAGTCTAACACCAACAAGGGTGAACGGCCTGCATATTTAGGCTCAAATAATAATGCAATTGATGCAAAGGTGTAAGCGAGCTGAAAGAGAATGATGATAATAATCCCTGAAAAATGGAAATAGGGAGGGGGGGTGACAAAGGACACACAAATCTCCAAACACAGCTAGCTGACTGATGCGCGACCGAAAAATCCGCCTGCTCCTGGAATCCAACCAGGGACTTCTACATTTCCAGGGGAGCGCTCTACCAACTGAGCTAGCCAGGGGAGCGCTCTACCCACTGAGCTAACCAGGCGAGAGCTCTAACAGTTGGTAGAGCGCTCCAGGGGAGCGCTCTATTAACTGAGCTAACCTGGAGTTAAGTGTCAATAAAGCAAACAGGCTTTATCAGCTGTCACCGGTCTAACCCCAAGAAAAGTGAAATGCCTCCAGTTTAAGGTTATGATGATAATGATTTATTTTAATATGCATTTTACCTCGCATTCACCTTTGAGTTAATTGCATCATCATCATAACGTTAAAATGCAGGTCATTCTCCCTTTTTGGTGTTATACTGGTGGCAGCTGATAAACCTCGTTTGCTCGACTGACGTCTAGCTCCTAGTCAGTTCAGTTGGTAGAGTGCTTTACTGGAAGTGTAGAGGTCCCCGCTTCGATACCAGGACCAGGCAGATTTTTTCGGTCGCGCACCAGTTACGTAGTTGTGTTTAAAGATTTGTGTCTGTCCTTTGTCCCCCTTGTTCTCCTTCTCCCGTGATAATTGTCATTATTCTTGTCAAGCTCGATTACACCGTTTCAAAATAAGCGCATTATCATCAGGACCTTAAAATGGATGCCGTTCACCTTTGTTGGTGCTAGACAGGTGGCAGCTGAGAGGACCCGTTTGATTTAATGATGTCTAACTCATAGTTATATCCTTTGGTATAGCGCTTTACTGGAAATGAAAAGGTCTCTGGTTCGATTCCAGTACCAGGGGAAGTTTTTCAGTCGAGCATCAGTCACCTAGTTGTGTTTGGAAATTTGTGTTTGCGTTTATTCCCTTTGTTCCCATTCTCTAGGTAATATTGTCTTCATAGCCATGAAACCTTTTCTTTAATGGTCTGTGCACCCTAGGTCTACATATCACTTATATTTTCCGGACTCACCGAGAACCTATTGCGATAAACCAAATCTCTAATTAATTATTCATGAGAAGCCTTCTTTTGTATACTAACTTTTTTGGTGTTTACGAGTATGGCACGTGTTTTCCTTGTGATTTAAGAACTCCCCCGTTCTGCGCTATCGAGAGCCCGTGAGAGGCCCTCTGTTCTTCGGCACTTTATATCATCGTTGAGGTGCTTGTGTTCAATGAACCCCTCTTGTGCGGATAAAACATTTGACAAATTATCCAAACACCAATTAGTTTGCTAAAAATGTAGGTGCACACAGTGCACGTGCTCCTCTTCTCTCTAAAAGAACGCCAACCACCAACGTAAAATATTGACTATGCATAGTGAAACTGCGGATTGCCACTTCTTTCGGGTTTTTTCTTTACAACAGCTCATGTTGCGGATGCTGGCATGCGCAGAGTGTGTAGCTACTCTTAATGTCACGTGCACCTGAGGAAGTATCTCCAAGCTCGCGGTATGCTGGCCATGTTGGTTCACGGAATGAGCAGCTTCTTCTTTCCCTGTCAATCTAAATTCCCTGGTGATGGACTTATTTCTAGAGATGTTTCTTAAATCCCGTGATTTTCCTACCCACAAACCAGCAAAACAATCGCACATATTCGTATTGCAACAGCATGCGACGTCGGTGTTTGGCATAATACAAATAAATTTTCCTGTCTTGAATTTTTTAAAGAATGACAATACAATTATAGCGGATCTGCTGAAATAATCATGACTGACAAGTGTTATTAAATGCACAGCAACAAATGCACTTAGATTGGAGGGGAGCGATTTCAGTAATATTATGTTCCATAGCAATCTTGATGCGATCGGTTAAGCACTACCATTTTGAAGCTTCGAAAATTTCAGAGGACAGGAATGGCGATTGCCGTAAAATTTGACACCTGATAAGCCAATCATCTTGCGAGGTTTCGGTCGTCTGCATGCTAGAGTGTTTGTGGCCAGCTTGCAGGTAGGGAAGGCAACGGTGCTACTTTCCCAGGACCCAGTGACTTTATCGACTTTCGCAGCATGCACGTTGATTCGAATACCTAGCACCAACATCGCTAGTAGAATGGATCAATGAAGCGTTTTCTCACTTCCTCCATGGAGCCTAAATAATTCAGAAAAAAATATATATTAAATGACAGAGGCGGTAATTTCCTGAGGTCCTTTGTGTCTGTTATCTGCAATTGTAGGTTAACCCTGGCAGGATATCAATCGAGCGGCATGTGCTTTATTTTTATGATCCTCCCTTAACTTTAAACACAAATTAAGGCTACGGACGAGAGAATACCACCCTTCCAGGTGCTATTCGATGTGTTCATGTTACCAGCGGTACTTAGCCCAGTTACTAAATCTAAAATTGCACGCGCGCTGGGCTGAATTCAGACTGGCTGGGCGTCAAGTAATAAAAAAATTAATAAATAAATAAACGCTCTTCACTTATAAACGACAGGCGCGGTAGCCACACATGCTTAGTACAGATCCATGTTGTTCATTAATAAATTTTGTGCACAGCTGTAGTACAATGAAGACATAAAGTCATTCAACACATCAAGAACAAGGCGTTAAATTGTAACAAGCTTTTAAATGCGGCAGTATTTCTTTACGTAACCACCCTGAAAACGTTTGGTCGTCACATCCAAATAGTGACTGTGCTACTGCGGCACATCCAGTGAGCACGTCATCCTTCTACCCGAGGAGGAGAGGACGGCAAAAATGCTGCCCTACCCTCCGCGGAGAGCAGGATGACGTGTTAGCGGATGTGCCGCAGGCTCGCAAACTTCACGATGCCTCGCAAAAGAAAAGACCGGACGGAAAAAAAGACAGCTGAACAGAAGCGGCGACGTGCTGAGTATGGCAGTGCTTGATTGCTCGGTGTTCAGTGCTACCCGAAGGAAACACGACCGACTCTGTGTCACAGCAAACCAAAACTAACGATTATACCCCGTGGCTCCTCTCCACCACGGACCACACTGCACGGCCTCTTTTTGCGTGCCTCACTCA
Source organism: Ixodes ricinus (assembly GCA_037355805.1). Classification (NCBI taxonomy): domain Eukaryota; kingdom Metazoa; phylum Arthropoda; class Arachnida; order Ixodida; family Ixodidae; genus Ixodes; species Ixodes ricinus. Next base: position 24,666 of record JAZHYW010055962.1, read on the forward strand.
TAGAAAGCGGAATGTTCAAATAAGGCTCTCGCCACATCTCCCTCTGGGCCAGTGTGCTCGAAGCCGGTTAATGTTAACCACGTTAAAAAGTTATCCGCCCTTCCTACTAGGCACCTACAAGTGCCTAGCCAAGTTTGACGAGGGCTGGATGAGCGACAGCTCCGTGTTTTATAATGGAGTAATAACTGGTGTCACCTACTGGTTTTAGCGAATATAAGTGGCTTTCGTAGAAACATTCCCGTAAAGGGGAGCCCAAGAACGCGCTCTCCCGGGTTTTCGCGACGCAGCGCGGCATGCAGTTAAGCTTAAGAAACACTTTTTGTACCTCGTGGTGCAGATAGTGAGAAAGGTATCACTAAATTAACCCTATTTGGAAATTTTCTCAATGTTTGTCTGTCTGAAGTGAAGACAAGCCTTGTTGAAATTTCCTTCCAAGTTCAAAAGAGGACGACGATGTTGAGTCCTAGAATCAATGAAGAAGAAGTTATCAGTGAAGTGTGGGCGGTACACTGGCAGCATGGGTCTGCGGAATCCAGGGATCCTGCAGAACCCAGGGATCCTGGGTTCAATCCCCACCCCTGCCCGTTTCGACCTGGATGAGCATCGTGCCGGCGTGTGGACGTGTATCACTACTGCGTGGTAGCACGTTAAAGACCCCAGGTTAGCGGTTGTGCCGCACTGGCTAAATTGCTCATCTACAGCTGAGACACCAGACGCCCACTGAGGCAGACTAACTTCCGGCTGTATAAACATACACACAACAATTTGCTTTGCTTGCGGCAGTATGGTTGGCCGGCGTGTAAGAACTGTATATAAAACCATCATAAATTGAAAACCGTGTAATTCGGCTCCAGTGAAAATAGACCTATAACTAAATTATCCAATCATTGAGGAGAATGCAGAAAATGTAATTCTACGCTCCGCGCAGACTCGCCTTCCCCATAAAGAAGATTCGGAGGAAATAATCACAAGGCTTTGACAAACGCGCGTGAAAGGAAAATTGATTTTAGGCTTTTGCTTTAGAACAGTTTCTACTGCAGACGCCAGCACGTGCAGCTCGTATAACTACACTCGTAGCATGAGCCCTAGTGCTTGGGAAATTTAGCAAGAGGTCTAGTTGACGCTGTCTGCTTCTGCGGGCTATCAATACCCGGCCGATTGGGTCAAGGCAATCTACTCTAGTACACCAAAGACGTTGCCATGTTGGGGATTAACGTGTTATTTAGCTGTAGGAATGGCCAGTAATCGAATGACTATTTAAAAGCATCTGAGGAGGTCATTGCTCATGCTTTGAAATTTATATGAGGTAAGGCAAAGCGAAAGCCTCCTGCACCATTCGTTGCTGACTAAGGAGTATGACATATTATTTCCAAAGCGAGCAACGCTATCTCGCAGGGGCGCAGCTATGTTTCTTCGCCTTCCTTTCTCTGCCGGTCACGTGACCTAAGATTCCCCTTGTAGGAAAACGCAGTTAACCTTCTGCCGCGGTTAAAGTTCACCAGCATCGAGCAAACTGGACAAAGGGACAAATTAGTGATTCTACTAGTCTGTAATTATTCACCAAACGGCTGGGGGCCGAACACTTTTCTTCCAGCCCTCTACACTGCCGCGAAAACTCTCCAGTCCCGCGTCAATATCTGCGAGTGAGAAGCCTGCGGAAGTGTTTATGGATGACCGTGATGTCCTCCCCGGGTAGGGAAGGCCCTCCAGGAGTGGTCGTGTTGGCTGGCCACAACACCAGCCCGTCGCGCTGACCAGAATGAGCCGGTAGTTGGTTGAGGGCTCTTCGGTTGCGACAGACATCCCCTCTCGTTGTGACCCACTAAGACCTGGCCGCGTCCGCTTGGCGGATGACCTCCCCTGGGCACTTGAAGTCCTACGCTCGCACAGCCAATCGGGCAATTAGTTTAGGTAGCCGTCGAGCCGCTCGGCGGCGGTCGAAGTGTGCCATTTGGCGCAGTATGGCTCGACGGTCGTGTCTAGTCGCAACTTTGTCGTTTACTTGACCAGTAGTCAGAACATATGTGTGCATGTGGACCCGTGTCCGCTGTTATCTCCCCATATGGAGTTCGGCTGGACTCCACCCTGAAGGACCCGGGTCATCGCGGTATACGAGCAGAGCCAAGTACGGGTCGTCTGCTCTCTCAAGCATACTCTTCATCATCTGCACCATGCGCGCGACCTCTCCGTTCGCCTGAGGGTGACAATGCTGCTGGTTGTGTGCTGGAAATCGTAGTTCTGAGCGAACTCCACGAATTAATCACAGCAGAACAGTGGTCCATTGTTACTCCCTAACGGTGCAGGTATCCCATGGCGTGCAATTAGGATCTTCCGACGCTCGATGTGGTGTCATCCTGACCATGCTATCACACTGCTGTGTCATCACTGCTCTGTCATACTAACCGACCTGTGCGCATGCCCGCGTTCGCTCGCCTCTTATCGGATGTACGGCGGGTGGCAATATATACGGCGAATGGAATAAACCAGAGGGTTCATTCTGCTGGGATCTACGTCATAATCGTGTTCCTTTGTCGCTATGCAAGGCACACGACAAGGTGTCAGAAGTGGGACCATGGTTTTCGTGCGTGTTGTTCCTGCAGCGTTCGTCTTGCACTCGGTTTGCACGATGACGGCCCCGCTAACGATCACTTCCCTGGCTGCAACTCCGCCGAAGCAGTTCAACTTCGACAGGACGTCAAAATGGCCGAACTGGATAAAAGAATTCTACGATTTCCGCTATGCTGTGGGACTCAAGGAAAGATCGGAGGAGGCCCAGGTAAGAACGCTTCTGTATACCATGGGAAGACAGGCCCGGAAAATATTCCTGACGTTTGGCCTCTCCGAAACTCAATCCAGAAGTTACGATACCTTAAAAAACGAAGTTCGACGCTCACTTCATAGCTACGAAGGACGTGGTTTAATAGAGCGCCTGTTTCCATCGTTTCAAGCAAGAGAGCGGGAAGAGTGTCGACCAGTTCGTGACTGTCCTACATGAGCTCGCAGACCGCTGTGACTTCGCACAATTTCGAGACCATATGATCCGGGACCGCTTCGTCATGGTACTTGGAGATGCCAAGCTATCAGAGACCCTCCAAATGGACGCCGATCTCACACTCAAGACGGCGCTGGCTAAGGCCCGTCTCAAGGAGACTGTTCGTCGTCAGCAGCAGGAGCTACGGTCGAACGCCGATGCAGCAACCTCGGGGAAGTCGACGCCGTAAGGGGACAGAGTACACGCACAGCGACGGCCGGCGGCAGCACGACATTCGGCGGTGTGCACAGTCGACGTCAGCACCAGCGTTCGTCGCTCCGCAAGGCACACGACACTCGATGACAACCTCAGCTTTCGTTTACGAAAGATAAAATATATCGTGAAATCGAGATTTTTACTCAACGACTCATAGATAAAACAAGACCAGCCCAACCATTTTCCGTGGCAGAGATGGAGTTAACGTTGGCATGAAAGGCTCGGCGTTTTGTTGACGAATCTTTGCGTACACGACTCAACTACTGACAACTCCTCACAACTTGGACGACAGGCCTGGCCACCAGACAGTTTCTATCGCTTGCTGCCTGCACCGATCAATTCCTTGATGTCCCTGATGGAGTCGGCTCGCTTTTTTGACTGGTTCGGGAGTGCTGCTTCGGAGCTTCATCACTGCTCCAACAGTAAATGACTGGACCTTAGTGCAGGTCAGTGTGTCCGCTGGTTCTTCTTCCCTCACCGGAGCCTTTGACAGAGTATCAGCCGTCGAGAAGTTTCCTCAAGGAACAAATCGCATTTTGTAGCTGAACCACCTCAGGCATATGCGAACGCGCGGGATCCGAGGAGTGAGCTCAACCAGTGCCGACTTTTCCAATAGCGTTAGCAAAGGTTGATGACCCGTCTGGAAGCTTGCCATTAATCCCATCCAAACGTTTTAAAACACTCTCCTCCCCAGGTCAAAGCTAATGCTCCTTCTTCCTCCTCAGCCTATCGGGTTTCAGTCCTGGTAAGAGACCGTCATGCGAGGGCCACAGCTCTTGCCCTCCCTACGAGTTGGCCCTGAAGCAAGACTGCTCCCAATCCGTGTGAAGATGCATCCGCCGACAGTATTGTGGGATAGGACATAATGTAGTGAACCATGCAACAATCTTAACCCAAGAGATCCCTGACGCTTGGCAGAGCTGTTTCTTTTGAATAACCCCAGGTCCAATCCGACGTTTGTTGAATCACGTTTCTGAGCGCTGCCGTAATTTGTGCCAAGTTCTGAAGAAACCAGACCATATAGTTCGCCCCTCCAAGGATCCGACGGACGCCGGAAGGACAATCTGGAGCCGGAAGGTAGATGAGTGACTTGACCTATGCTTGGTTCGGCCGAACACCGTTGCGGCATATGACACATGGAAGGTAACTTTACCTGTGCTGATTTCACTTGCCGTTGTGGGGGTAACTACAGCTTGTTATGGTGCTTGAGAGTCCTGTGCAGGTTGCATCATGCTCAGCTTGGTCCTTGCCGAAGACAAGTACATTATCCAAGAGGTTGAGAACTCCAGGTCGTCCGCTCAAAATTTCCGTCATGCATTTTATGAAGTATTCCGGAACTAATGTCATCCCAAAAGGTTGTCGCGTGAAGCAAAAACGGTTAGTTTGGTTGAGAGACGCGGTCAGCTCTTGGCACAAGAGAGAGAGAGAGGATTTGATCGAATCCAAAATGGGTATTTAACTTCGAAAGAACTTCCACCGCCCTCAACTGGCCAAGCGTTTCTTTCACAGTTGGAAGAACATAAAGCTGGCGTAGGACGGAGTTATTGAGGTAACTGAAGTCAATGCAGATCCTTACGTGTCCGGAAGGTTTCAGGACTGAAATCCCTGTAGACCAGTCTGTCGGACATTCGATTGGACGAATGACCCGCGGACCACCATCTTTCTGAGCTCTTTAAACACTGCATCCCTCAGAGAATCATAGAAATGGGCACATGACGTGCGACTCTCAGCGAGTAAGGCACCGCCACTGGGTCTAGACGGATGGTGTACTTTCCTGGAAGTTTTCAAAGGTAGTTGAAGAGTCGAGCGAAGCGCCTTTCCAGGCGTTCGGTGCTAAAGAGAAACTTGACAAGTCCCAAGTCGTATATAGCAGGAACTCCAAAAAAAAATGCGAAGTTGTCGTACAACGTAACATCTTTGTCTTGTGTACTTGTCCTTCCCCGTCATGAGAATATCAAATTTCCACAAATCCTTCAGCGCATGTCCACTGGGCCTCTAAAACACAACTTCCGCTGGACGCAGGCCAGAAGACGGTATTTCCTCAAAGGTATCTGAGATAGCTGAAACCTCCTCAGTGGTGTCGATCTTCGCAGTCAGTGAAGCGTTGTTCACGGTTATCGTCGCTAACTTGGCGTCTTGCCATCTATCTAACTCTTCGACGGCACCGAAAAAAACCGCCGGTGTTGGAGTCTGTTCTAGCAAAGAAATGCCTTTAGTTGATACGAGCACGTTCTTGCTGATACGTGCGTCATGAACTTTTTCTTGCATCGAGTGCACTTTCGGCTCGCGCCGGGCACTGAAACGAGCGTGGCACAACCTTTCACAACAATCGCACATGAAGTTTGGTTGTTTTGCTTGTAATTTTCTCTTCGCTTCCGAAGAAGATGGAACGCCGTGAGGCTTAGATGACGAGCGTATACGGCACGCTACTGGATTCCTATTTTGCGTCTTCAGTCTTGAGAGGCCGTTTCGCTTTAGTCATCCTCAAGAACTCCTCCTGCCTGTGAACAGATATTTTATGTCGAGCCTTGGCAAACAAAGAAGCTAGAACAAGCGCAGCGTCTAACTGAATAACTTTCAACAGCGACTTGTCTCGCAGCCCAAGAACGAAGCGGTCACAAATCAGGCGCTGACGCAGGCTTCCGCAGTCGCATCGGTCTGCATGTTTTAGAGCAAGGTCACGTATTGGTCCACTGTTTCAGTAGGTCTCTGCTCCCGTCTATTAAAACGTGCAGATTCGTATACTACGTTCCTGAATTGAATGAAGTGATCTTCAAATCTCACTTCCTATGGCGTGATACTTATGGCGTGGGCGTCGGATAACCAGAAGTTGTTGAACGTCTGCTTAGCCTGGCCATCCATGCCGCAGAGAAGCGCTCGTACCTGGGTTTCCTCGTTCTGTGAGACCAGTCCGGCTACCTGACGTAAATCGCGAAACTCGGCGATCCACCCCTGCCACTTCGAAGCGTTCCCAAAAGAAGAGTTCAGCCGGCCTGATGGAGAGTCCGGCGGCGATGATTCCCTGAGCCTTGACATTGTGTGGTTCGCAACCGCAAGGCGAGGTTCGAAGCTTCAGAGGTGGCGGGATCCTACTTCTGACACTATGGCTCGGTGCTCAGTGGCACCCGAAAGAAATACGACTCCCTCTGTTTCACGCCAAAAAAAAAGATCGCTTCATACCCGGTGGCCTCGCTCCACAACGGGCCCCACCGTGCGCGCCACTTTCTGTGTGCCTCGCTTGCAGAAAGCGGGAAAATCCAACGAGGCTCACGGCGCATTTGACATGCCAAAGGGAATGCAGAGAAGAGAAATCGGCGTCTAGCTAGGGATAGAGCGCACAATTAATGTTTAGGTACCCTAAATAGGATTAGTCACAATTTAATAAGCGGAATGTAATATTCTTAGGAATACAAACATTGCTACATAGCCTGCAGCAAAGCACCGCAAAAACACAGCCAAGTTTTTCAACGCGTTGGCATTAGTCCCTAGGTACAAGCGCTGACCTTCGACTGGTTTGGAACACAGGTATTCAATGCTCACAACGCCACCACGGGATGGCGCCATAGCCATATTAGGTATGGAATCTGGATAGGAAACATCTTCAGCAAGCGCCGACAGACTGCGGCGGGGCGCATATTTGGAAAGGGTATGCAATAGGAGGCATATCAGCGGACGCCGCGCTAGACTAGCTGGCTGTAGGAAGCGACGCTGCGACGTAACACCTTCCAACCGAAGATCGTCGACGACGTCCGTCTTCGCCAATTTCGGCACAGTGCAATGGAGGACGGCGGTAGTATTACTGGGGCGTATGTTAATAACCTCCCTCTCCTCCGCTCCCCCCCCCCCCTTCATGCCGCTTCGCGGTGTAGTCTGCAAGTGGCTCATTACAAAATCGTAACCTACCTTGGGCCACCCGTACACGCCGCCTTAGGTTCACCGCCGGCGGCCCAAGTACGCCCTAGCATCGCTGTCCCAAGCGGCACACACAGTCGCTGGGTGTTTCGTCACACGACCGGCGTGTGGGTGCGCGCTTTCAACGTCCTTGAAAGTTCCTGCCGCCGTCTTTGGAGACCTGTGGACGCACACGGACTGCGGCTCCGTTCTTCAGCCTGCCACGCCGCTCCTGACACGCATTCGTCTTACCATGTCACCGGGCCGTAAGCGCATGGCGTTGTCGCCCCTATTTGCACAACATGTATCCACAACTACATTGCTCGGTAGTTTTCCGCGCATTGTATGCACGTTTCTCATGGACACTCTAAGTGGCATGATCTGCTTGCACCAGGACGGGGAGGGGTTTTGGGAATATTCACACCGCGGAAAAGGGCTCAGAGGCTGCATTCACCTTGGTTTGTTATATATAACCACTGCACGAAATGCTAACGTTTTTATTCGACAGTCAGCGTAACAAAAACAAAAATGTCGGCCATTTTTTTTTTGCTACAAGTTAAATTTAGAATTGAGGTCCCGTGTTGAAAATTTTGACATATTCGAGCATTGATAAGTACAGATTAAGCGCCATCATAAAGGCGCGCTCTGCGTTTGTAGCTTAAAAAATGCTTGCTTGCGCTTTGATTACGTACCCAATAATTAGTACATGTTTCTGAGTGCACGCAGAGAAAGAAGAAGTGGCTAAGCAGCAACTAATTCAATCAGCAATCCCAACTTTGGTTCCCTTCGGTGCAGAGTAAAGTGTACAAGACTTCACGATTGCATTAGAGTGAACATTTGAAAACTTAATGCACATTTTCTAAACAGGCTACTTACTTAGAAATATTCTGCCCCATTGGTTGAACATCTTCTTTTTGGGGCCTTACATAGCGTAACTTCTAGTAAGTTTTATATTTAGATGATTTGTTTTTGCCTTTCACAGAATGGCTTTCTCGACGCAACTACCCGCAATGTTGAAATGGAGGAAATTTATGGGCATGCGTTGGCTTTGTTAGGCGGTTACAAACGTTGACATTGCATTCTTAGTAATGCGGTTTACACAATACGTAATTCTGTACCATTTCTAAAGTTGTTTGGACAAATCTCCTATATTTTGAAAACGTACATTTTAATGTTTACAACTTTAAGAGACTCCTACCGTTCGATATATGCACCGCAGTTCCTGCAACTTTGATAGTGCAGCAATGAGTTGCCGTAGCAGAATTAATATTTACTGCATATATAAATGTTATTATTAAGGGTACAATCTCCTGAAAACACTTTTCTGACACGAGCCGTATTCACAGGACATAAATATTTCTACTTTTCAGTTTGAGTCTAATATCTTGTTTTATAATAACTCAGAAGAAAATGAGCATAAACGTTAAATGCATTGCAATATTCCCTTCTGGTAAAACATTAAACATTCCTGAAAAAAATAACAGCGGTTTTGCGTTTGATATAATTATTGTAAATTTGTTGAGTAGCAATTCTTTTTTATAGTTTTTTTTTCTAAAACTACAAAGCAAACCATTTGACAGAATAATTGAATTAGCCAAAATCGCTACACGCGAAAATCTACAAAATGAAACGTTTATTCCTATAGTAAAAATTTGTTCGGGAGGGGAAATGCGTAGCTTGTCGGAATGTCATTTCCCCGATGACGACTGATGAGTATAATGGCGAGACACAGATGACGACGACAACATTGCATAAACGTATCTACATTTATTTACGCGACAGGCAGACGACGAATTCTCGCAACAGACATTAGGGACCTCGCCCGTCAAAATCCTCGTGCGCTGCTGCGGCGGGGCCGCAATGACTTTACGAAACAACACATTCGTTCCTCCTGGGGGATTTCTCGCCGGCTGCCTCCTCGTCCCAGGAAAGGAGACTTTCTCAGTAACCACTGAGAGCATCTAAACGTAAACATTTTAAACAATAAAGGAAACTCGGATCATTACACTTATTTTTCGATATTAATCAGAGATTACGGTTACATATTTCTGAGGGCATAGCAGGTGTACCTCTTAAAAAATTTAGAAAAGTTCAGGTTCACTAAACTGGCTTTTATCCCAATTAGTATGATATTTTTCATGCAGTGCGAAGGCTTTTAAGCCAGGAACGTATGCTAATTTATGCAAATCACGAGCAAATACCGAATACAAAAATACTTTGCAATGTTCAGTAATGATGAACTCAAAAATGACAGAACCCTTTTAAGCCTGCTTTTTGTAAAACACTTTTTTTATAATATCTTTTTTGTTTAACAGCTCAAGAGTGGACTGACTTACCGTACGAAGTCATAACCACTACCATCAATGTGGTTTTCTTTATCTTTTGTTATCATTCGTTGCGGACTTTTTCTGCAATAGTGCCAGGAGGTAGTTGTCCGGGATATATCGCAGCTCCGATAAGTATTGTTTTACGGCACCTTTCAAAACTTTATTCCCTGTAGTTGAGTAGGGTAAGTTCATTCTAGTATTCAAAGTTTGCATTCTTTAAGAACTACGAAAAGATCATGATCAACGCAATACAAATTGTAGTAATGTCGTTAGTTGGGCGAGTTGGTAATGATTGAACATGGTTAAAATTGCGCACAAACAGAAAGGAACAGTGACGTTTCTGTTTGTGCGCAATTTTAACCATGTGCAATACAAATGCACAGTGATTAAAGTAGATAAAAAAACAAGTAATAAAATAACCCCCTCTCCAGGGGTTATTTTCGTCATTCTTGTCCAGCTCGCTTGAACCTTTGCATTTAATTGCATTAATATTATAAAAATAAGGTTTTTATATCTTGAGACATCCGTGGCAATCCAAGTAAGACATGAGCAGACACGTGAAACAAATGAAAATATTTTTTGTCTGAAATGTATGTTGATAGGCAGGGTTTTTATGTAAACTCGCGCTCCTAGTGCCGTAATTGAGTTCTACATCGGGTAATCTGTTTAAATGATTATTTATGGATAGAAGCGGTGTCCAACATTTATAATTTAAACAGTGTTGTAGGCGTTACCGAAAAAGAAATGAAATACGTTACTTGCAAATAAAAGTAGCGTTTTATCGATTTACGTTACCTCAAAATGAAAGGAATGCGTTACCGTTACCAATACCGACACAAAGTAACGCACCTTACTTTTGCATCACTTTTTAATTATGAGTTAACGCGTTTTGTTTTTGGTTTTCTGCTGTAACGTTAGAATTATGCATATGCGCCATATTTCAAGACACATTATGTCAGAAAGTGAACATAATTACCTAACATATGTTATGGCTCGTCTTAAATATTTAAAAAGCACACAAAGAAATAGGCCAAAAAAATCGAATTGCATGGTGCCTTTAAACACGAAAAAACTTGAACTGTATTCTTTTTTTTAAATCTTGGGAAGAATGTGTAAAAGTATCTTTACTCGTTACTCAAAATAAGTAACGTAAGTACATTACCCGTTACAGTTTTTAAAATTTAACGAGTACGTTACTATGTTACGAGAAGACTTAAAGCGTAACTGTTACCGCCGTTACCTGTAATGCGTTACAACCAACACTGAATTTAAGTGAGCTCTCGCAGCACCAACACTCACAAAGTGCATTAGTTAAGAAAACAGCTTCAATAGAACAGATCGGAGATAGCTACTGGTTCGATTAGGACACTCTTCATAACTACTGAATAACTCGAGCGCAGTGACCAGTCTGAAAGTTATTTCCAGGTAAAGAAACATTAGCAACCAATCTCTATTATTATTTTACATGCATTTCTGGGTAACGTAAATGCTGATTGGCATATATTCATCCGATACGTGAAGCCTCTTCTGATCCGAATATATGTTTTTTTTTTGTTTTGTTTTTACAAAACGGTTTTCGTCACCTAATATTTATGAGGCAGGACTAAACGGTTTTGGTTTGCACTTTCCTTGCTTATCATTAGCATTAAGAGTGCGAAGTTATGTTGCTATAAGTGAGCATATTATTTATTTAGTTACTGACAGGTCCGTTTGTTTATTATTTTGTCATCTAACATCAGGCCTGTAAACTCCTATGGATTTAGTTAAATTAATTGTTACAGGCTATAAGAAGGCACAAAAGGCACGATGTACACGTTTGTACATTGGTGTCTCTTTAGGAATCAAGTAAATGCTTTTTGCAGCAACAGGAAAGCTCCATAAGCAGTTTTTTTATAGGCTCACAGATAAGTCCTTTATTAGTTGCTACACGAGGACAATCGCTACTTTGAGAACTTTTTTGGAAGCACCTACCAACTTCTTAGTATTTTATTGCTTTCGGTATCATTTTATAAACGTTCTTGAATTATATTTCCAACGTTTACAACTACTGCGCAACACCCAGGTTTCAAAACACTTATGTATAAGTGGAGAACCTTGAGTGTGAATGCCATTTAATGATAACACCACGAACAAACTGCGTTATTAGGTCACACAAATTGTATGCAGTTTCTTCTTAAACGCCGCTGGTAGCACGGCGAGCATTCGTGTATCATTACTGTTGTTTCGAATAGACTATCTTCCAGACGCCATACAATAAAAATATTTCTTTCATTTGGCTCGTCGGTTCTTTCAGAACCCATGCCGCGGCCTAGAAAGTCAGTGGAAAACAAAACAAAAACATATTCATCCAGCGTGAAGTCGAACTCGTGATCTCTGGTTCATATTTTTAGCATACACAGATATTGAGCCCGTAAAACGAAGCCCGATTGTCCTGAGTTTGCTTAAAGGTTTGAGGTTACGAGGGGCTGGTACACAAACAAAGCCGCCGATACCTGTCTCCATCCAAACCGTAGCTGCACTTTCGTAGATTGAAACTGCGCTCATGGACGATATAAAATCGAAATGGAAAAGCGCATATCGCAAGCGTTTCTTTTTTCTTTTTACCTTATACCAACGGTGCAGTTTTCTTATTTTGGGGCTGGGGCTATAGGCACGGGACCACCGACCCGGGCATGAATGATCCAGCCGTGACGTTAGGAAGATTATGATACGCGGTATGATTTGGGGATTTCTCTCGGCAAGCATTTATCTTGTAATGTTTTCCAGCGTTGAAAGGTTATTGCTTGCGTGAGTTTTGTATCGGAAACAAAAAAAGCTAGCAAACATAGGAGGAGCGAAGTGTACGTTGGTATCTACGTGAAATCAGACCGGCCAAAATAGCAATCGTACCGCGTAACGCCGGCGGGGAACTACAGGGTTATTGTACGGATAGCCAAAGTTGGGTATACTCTGTAGTAGCTGAGGCTGACCCAACGCGGGTTTCGCATGAGCAGCCCAAGTTTAGCATGCCCACGCAACATTGCCCTGCCAGAGCCGAGGTTGGACCACCGAGATGCACGCAAAACGAAAAATAGTTTTGCGGTCACATGGGACCACTGTAGGTTTTCTAAGGGCTTCCCAGCCCCCATGACCCACGTGGGGCCCATGTCAATTTGGTTTCATTTATACTGAAGGCGGAATACAATACAATGAAGAACACAGAGGTTTAAAAATTAATTAAAGGCGTCTACAAACCTCTCTAATGCGAAACTAGAGCGCAGCTCTTGAGTATGAGGAAAGGAGGGTACAGAGAGGAGGGTATGCCTCTCCTCCTTCTTCGTACCGTCCCTCCTTCTCTCCCCTTCTCGTCCTCTTTCCTCCTCCTCCTCCTCCTTTCCTCCTGCTCTCCTCCTGCCGCAGAATTTGTTCATCTGTGACGTGACACGAAGTCATGACGGCATTTTCCCCGATAAATTCAGGGGGGAAACTGGATTGGTGTTGAGGTCACGTGAGGTCAATTTACTTGCTAAATTTAGAGGGCAAAATTTTCCGGCTAAGTTCCCATAATGCAACGCGCCCTTTTAAGGGTTTAGTGGCGTCCCCGAAGGCGACGCTGCTCAACCCGGAAGCGGGTTGAGCAGTGCATCAATCCGGAAACGGGTGAGCAGGGGTTGATCGGTGAATATCTAAATATCATTTTTGCAGATTCTGTGAGTTGGTATTGGCTTTGCTAGCACTTACTGCTTAACACTGAAAATACAACATGACCTATTACGCTGTGCATTAAAAATATTAATTAACATGTTTCACTTAATTAACGTACTAAACACGACGAAAATCATTCCATCTCATGTCCGCCTGCTCGGATACATACATGGTGAGTATGGCATCCGTATAACTCTCACCCATTTATAAAATGTGTTTTAATTAAAACCAACCCCTCCTTTTAATGGGAAGTGTAGCCGAGCCGTTAATATTTTTGTGCTTGTCCCTGGGTTTAGCAAAGTATGGAGCGTGTTCTGGCATCACTTGGTGCCAGACTAGCATCAGCTGGTGTTGGTACAAGTCGAGACCACGGCAGTTGTTGCGTTCTAGTTGCGTGTTAGTTGCGTCGCCGTCGAGGCCGCGTGGGGAGATCCAGCTGTCGCGCCAGGGTTCGCGACTGAATTGAGTGGAACACGAATTGGACGATGCACTGTGCATACCGCATTTACTCGAAGTAATAGTCGCACTGTTTATGAACAAGGACCATGCGTCTACTTTCCCACAGAACACATATACAACCGATCATTGCGTTGCGCATAAATAACATAGCTAATAACCAGATCGAGAATATGAATCTCCACACAAATTTAAACTTGAAAGATGGTATCTTGGCACGAAGACGTTATCTCTTTCCTGTAAACAGCCGGAATCATGCTGTCGAACGCGGTGATTGGCAAACTGCGTGCTCTACGGAAAAGCGAACCCTCAGGCTTTCTTCATGAAACAGTGCGTCTATTACTCGAGAAATACGGCATTTGTTAGATAAGTAAACAATCACGAGCACCTCTATCAACAATTGGGCACTGCACGTGTAAAAATGGAAAACAATCAATACACGGCGCCAAGCGCGCCCCCAGCTCGACTTGGTCGTTTCCGTCGCCGATCGCCCTTGGCCCTGGCAAGTTTATTGGCTCTCTTTTACAGAAAGGGAGCTAGGCTTTTTAATTTTACAAAGAAAAATTCAATCCTCTAAGATGCACCTTTGTCGAAAAGTTTAGATTGCTACGTGCAGGTGTCGATTTCATTACGGTCCATTTTACATCGAGCCTGATGACTTGGGACACGCTATACTTCGCTCTATAAGTGTCAGGACTCCTTGAAGGTAAGCCGACCTCCGCTTCAACAAATTTAACAATGTCTAGTTTGTTGCTCGGTTCAGAACAAAGTGAGGATGTGAAATTCTGTAAATTCAAATCTAAATTTTCAACGGATATTATTTTTATTTTTTTTACCTGGTCGTTAGCTGAGTTTCTTCAGTGTATTGCAGCGATTGGGTTTTGTTGAGGAGTGCGGAAAACCGGCATTGCTAACTCCTTTGAAGGAAGCCATGCTCTTCTTCGTTCTTAAGTGTAGACTGCACCGCGATGATGCCCTGGGAGCAGAGCTCACTGGCCGCCTGATAATCATGATTAAAGAACAGCTAAAACACTTTTTGAAAAAAAAAACGAGTTTGAGGAGAATTTTGGCGTATTTTTATCCCCTGAATCTGAATATTACGTTCGTTTTCCCCGAATGTGTAACCAAACACGAGAAAACACACACACACAAAAAAAAAAAACTCCGACCAGTCGTGGCTAGGATATTTGAGCCTCCAAGGGCCTGTCGCTAGTGTGGAAGCGCGAGAAATTGCAAGCTTGCAAGGTATATTTTTCGCAGTGACACCAGTAGTGACGTCTCTTTTTTACATTTTCTCAAAATATAAAGATTCCCGCGCGCATAGCTTTGACAGGCGTTGAAGGTGCGCGTGAGTGGAGATTCGAAAAACTCCTAATATGACGTGACGCCCAGGGAATTAGGGGCTTCAGTGGTACTTCAAAAATTAACACTACAGCCTCTGTACACAAAATATTAAAAAAAATTCTCGATATTCGTGACCCTCGTGGCCAAATTGAGACCGGTTCGGCGTTTCTGCCTATATACAGAACCGCTTCAGATTCCGCTTAAGAAAGGTCTACTTTAATCTAACATGAAAATAAAAAAGTAATATTGCCATTTTTTTTTCGTTTTCGGGCGAACAGCAATTATAACTGTAAGTGTGGAATGCAAGAATTGTTCCGGAATACATGTAACGTAGCAAACATCCGCACCCCAGGCATGAACCACAGCGTGTCTTCCACGAGACACCGTAGCCCAAGACTCAGGCACCCAGTCCTTTGAGCGGGCCCCCTCTTTCTTCCTGCTTCAATTTCCTTCAAGGCGGACGTTTTCGCTTACCATTCATCATCCGGGGATGGTCCTTAGACATCTAAATATAATCTTTTAGTATCGGCAATATACCGAAAAAAACGCGAAACTTCTCACCTACGTGCACCAAAGTAATCAGCCACGCACAGATTTAAGTGAGACGGCTCGCGTCACGCAGCCGATACGTAGCTGGAAATATTCCGAGTGTGTGTGCGTTTACCTGTACCGTACTCTACGCACACAACGCAGAAAACCCGCATACTTATGCGACGGCATTGCAGGTGGTAACAGCCTCCATCTTTCCTGTTGATTTTGGTGTGGTTGGAGGTTATTGAACTAAGTTCCGGAGGCGCACGCCAGCGCTCATCCTGTAAGATGGTTAACCATAGATTTACGGCGGATTGCTAAGTATTATAGTTGGGTACGGTGCAATAAAGTAGAAAAGCGGGGTAGTATGAAGGCGTTGTAAGAAGACCGGGAACTGCCTTTTCAAATATTATTTGGTGATGTTACTAAAAGTGATAGGGTTAAATGAACCATGACGAATACCAGGCTCGAATTTTAATACCTGTATACCATGCGGGTAGTGGGACAAAAGAAACGTAGTATACGAGGGCTATGGTAAGAAACACGGTTTCCGCAGCGAAGTTTCGAAAATAACAACGGAGTACTTTTTTTTTATCTCTTACAGAAACCTTTTTGACTTCATGGTAACCTTCATGAGGCAAAACGGTTTCGTGGGCATCAAGACCGGATACGGCAAACGGATGGACGGAACACTCGCGGTTAGCGCTCGTTAGCAAGCAATATGTCGGAAAATATTCACTCAAATTGTGGAAAAATTTGCCAACCACTGTCAATGTCCGGTGCTCAACAGGCGTTATCATAATTGTTCGTTTTTCTTTTAGAGCGCAGCTCTTAGGCGCCCGTTTCCGGCTCGAGTGGCGTCGCCGTTGTCGTCGGCGTAACCGCGTCTTGCTTTATGGGACGTTTCCCCATAATGACGTCACACGTGATGTCACGTGTGACGTAACAAGGGTAATGAGTGACGTCGCAAGGGTCACGAGTGACGTCACGAAGGTTACTCGTGAAGGTCACGACCTTCACGCGGCCTTCACGATGACGTCACGAGGGGGGAGGGAGGGAGGCGGAGGGAGGAGAAGGGGAAGAGGAAGGGAAGGGGAGGGAAGGAGGCTGATAAAAGGAGGAGGAAGGAGGAAAAGGAATGAGGAAAAGAGGAAGGAAGAGGGGAGGAGGAGAGAGGAGGATAGGGGAGGAGGGTGGAGAGGAAGGAGGAGGGGAGGAGAAGAAAGGAGGAGGATAGGGGAAGGAGGGAGGATAAGAGGGTAAGAGGAGGAGGAGGGGCATACCCTCCTTTCCGTACCCTGCTCTCCTACTTCTCAAGAGCTGCACTCTTAATTCGGCACTACAGAGAATTGTAAACATATTTCTTTCTTTTTTTCTGGCCATTTAAAATATTCCAGTTAATTGAACCGTTTTTTTTGGTAAGTTGTGCCTCGCAGTCTCTTAACTGACCTGTATTCACAGGTAAGAAAACGCATGCAATTAAATTTTTCCTAGCAGAGATAGTACAATCAATTTATATGCAAGTTCCGAATATATGAACCAATCGTGACGCAACGAAAATTACTTATTTTTTAAAGTTACGTCAATTTTTGTCTTATTTATTCAGCAGAAGAATTTTCTTATATTCATTGTCAAATTAAAGTCGCAGGCGGTTCTCCCTAATGACAAAAAAAAACGAATATTCGTACTCGACAAAAGAGAAAAAAATGTTATTTGTGTTTCCAGGCCTTCGCAGCTTTCGCGTTTTGTTTTATATGAGTTGTAATAAAAACATTATCCCAATTTTGAGACTTATCCCAGAGAAGACCTGAATTTCTACGATAACCCCAATCTTTGAATATTATTTTTGTATTAAGTAACTGCCATTTGTTTTTGTGTTTACACCTCCCCCCCCCCCGATCAATAATTATCGTGTTTAAATTATATTTATAAAAAAATTTCATAAAAATCGAATTGCTAAGTTTTAGTGTTAATTCATTCTCCAAAACGCCTGCACTGGTAGTTGACGCTTGTTAGAATTCCCTCTCCCACCCGTCGTACATTCCGAAAGTCTAAACTATCCTTTCATAGATTGTTCTCGTGCGTGCCGTATTGCTGGGGAAGGGGTGAGAACTCAGCTACAAACCATAAAATTGAAGTTCAACCGAACAATCTCCAACCAATGGTTGGCTCATAGTCCAGAGATCAGGGCGTGTTCCCGGGGCCGTCCCCCGATGTCCTTCTAAAGGAACTCATCGCTCACTGTGCTCTAGCGATCCATCTCACACGTTCTTTCTTTCAACGGCACGTACACGGCATTCGGCTTTATGGGTCTCTACGTGTTATAGCCCAGGAAGCGAGTGGCACGTGGGTGGACTTAGTAAATCATCAATTTTCTCGTTCTAATTATAAAGACATATGCTCAAATAAATTACATTATGAATACTTATAACACAATACAGCACTGCAATAATTATAAGATTATTAAAAAAACTGGCATTGATCCACACATGGACACTAAGGGCTTGGCCTCAACATGGTAGTTGATCTTTGACTGGCACATCTTGTGTACTACTAAAACAAATAAAGGAGTTTTAATTAACGGTTCTTCCCAGTAATAAGAATTTTGAGTTTATTTTATGATTGTAAAAGTGCCAAATTAGTTTAAAGCTTTTGTTTAATGCAACGTTTAAGTTTAGTTTGCACTATGTCGGAATAGTAGTATCGTAATATAGTAGGAACTGGTACCTTGGAGGTTCAGTTACGGCATACTGGATTTTACGGGAGATATACCTGCGTCGTTTAGTCGGTGCGTACTGTGAAAGGTTGAATTAAATGGGGATAAACAATTGCTAAAATTTACGCGGGCGTTTATATACGTTTTAATATCAAAACAAAAAGCGACCACATAAGACGAAGCGATGCTACAAAAAGGAGAGTGTGAGTGCAATCAATTCTGAAGCTATTCACAATTGAGCACACTTGATCTTGGTTTCTCTCGCGTTTTGGAAACCCTTAATCCGGTCAGCAACGCTTCGGTCGTCGCAGCAGAAGCGTTGCTAGACCCGGATTGATGCCTGCCCAATTTCAAACACGTCCACCCAGCCGCATACTCTTCTATTGATAATTCAACCCCTCCATACTGTCGTAGCATTTTTCCGTTAATTTGGCGAGGTTGCACACCCTTCGAGCATAAAAATCTGACAACTGCTCGCTGCTCCTTTACGGCGCAAACAGGTGATAACACCGCAATTTCTGACCTGTTGTCATTCCTGTTAAACACAGAACACCACCTGCTGGGCACCGTCAACATCTCGTCTACTAGTGCATCTTCTGTTCGCAGGTGTCTGAGATGCCTGTGGTGTTTGTTCCAAGAAGTACTGAATCCTCTCTTACCTTCAAAAACCTTCCGCAAATCTTGGAAGGGCTTGTGGCTGTCTATAGCCACCTTTGTTGCTGAAGAGTTCCGGCCATGGTCATCGTTTTGTTTTGTATCTAGAGTAACAAGCCCCGTGTGCTTTGTGTTTAGTCAAGCACAAACAGCGCTGCACTGCACACGCCAGGCAAGCGTTATAGCTGCTGCTGCACTGTGGTGCCAACAGGGCAACCACAAGCAACACGTGCCAGAAGAAAGAATCTTCACTGTTCCACACGTACGATCAGCCACATCCAGGAGTGTGACTCACAGATTCACAGTATATGTTGTTTGGAAGCGTGCGCGCCCTCAAAGAATGTGCGCGTGCCTACATTCTATGCGATTCATTTTCTGCAGGCTAGGGAAAGAACTCGACAAATAAAAACACCGGAAGCATGTATTGACCTAGAAATAAAATTTCAGGTGGGATATTAAGCAAAACGCTAGCATCTGCAACTTCATGCTAGAATATGTCACCTCGCAGACTATTATCAGCACAGAATATTTGATGACGTTGTCATTTGGGGATATTTTTCCCTAGATTGCCCTGTATGTTCCTGTGAGTCCCCGGCAGAAAAGTGTGCACAGATATTTGTAACTTAAACACGATTGCAGTTTAGTTCAGGGGTTACCTGGCAGGTACAACAGTAACCTCTATGTATGGGAATTGTGTTACAATTAATTAAACGGTGCACTTCTAAGGGTGCCGTAGAATGTTTAAATTATAATATCTACCTTTTATGACTGGGTTGTTGAAGGTTAACCATAATTTCTACTATTATAAAGAACGTAAAAAATCTGACAAGCACAAAATAATGTCTGTTTAAGTATTCCCTGTGCACGTCCAGACACGGCTGAAATTGCTACAGAAGCCTTCTGATTGCCTTGGCCTAGGAATAAATGGCAGCGTGACTTCAGTTGGATAGACGAGCCTCCGCAGTTCGGTCGTTACGAACGGTAGACCTTCGCCAAACTATTCACATCCGAACCCCTTGCCCCTGCTGCCGTTTGTTCCGCATACCCTGCGTGAAATCTCAAATTTTAGCTGGTTTAACTTTCTGCTTCCGCAAAAAATATATTACGCACCACGGCTTTAGAACTACAGACACACTGCTCTCAACCAAGAGAGCCAGAGCTGCTGTCCACGCGTCCAATGCATATATTTCATGGCGAAAAAACATCCACGAAACTTCAGGATGATGTTTTCCGCAAGGCTGAATTGCTTGCTGATCTTTTTGTAATTGGGGCTGTAGCGGGCTGCTTATTCCCTGCCAGTGAAATTTTATTGGTGTCCGTTTCAATATGCACTATATTGCCAGTCTTCATTGATATTACTGTTCCCTAAACTTCGTTGCAAACCCTCGATTGAGTATTGCTTTTGTTAGACATTGGCACGTGTTTCTTCTGTTTCTTGTAGTAAAGTGTAGAAAATGGCGAATTAATATACTGCTGTTTGGTCGCCTTCGATATATATGTTTTTAGAAAGTTGCTTGGCTACGACAAAATACATAATTCAGTCTTGTAACTAAGGCACGGGCGATCAGACGTACGACACGTAGAATATAAAGCTAAATAGCCTATAATAAAGCGTGTGCAGCATTCGCCCATTGACCAGTACGAGCAATCTGGTTCAACGTACAGCCCACTTGGTGGCACGCAATTAACGCAAACACGGAGCCCGTCAGAAAAAAAAAAATTAGCCTTTATTAACATCAACGCACTTAAGTGTAAGATTATTTTAACCTTACAGAAATTGAAATTATTTTATAATATGCTGTCAGTCGACCAACAAACACAAATTCAAATAATTATGGTGGTACAAGCGGATCCTCCGCTGTAAAACGAGCCGAAAAAGTCGGCGCCTGCACATAAAAATTTTCTAATTTTCCCCACAATATGTGCTTTCAGCCGGTCACTTTTACCGTATGAAATTCCAAGACGTAGTGATCTTCCTATATACGTATAAAATATGAGCGCAACAAAGTTGCCGAAGTCCACATTGGGCGCGTTCGCAGACGACCAAGTTAGCGAAGCACTTAACTTGTTGCGTCATATCTACCGATAACCGCACCGAGAAGAAAACAGCGTACGGTCGGCGGCAAAAGTTTGCGGGGCGCGGGAGCAGCCGAAATGACTGGTTGCGCCTTCTGACGGCTCGCGGCCGCTCTCAAAATTCACGCTTCGAGAATGTGCTTCCTTTCGTGCTCGAAGTCATGTCTTTTTAGATGCGGAGCATCTCTTGCTCGGGTCTAAGTCCCGCGGCCTTGTAGTCCGCACTCACACTACGCACGCGCAACTCTTCTCCTTCCCTCTCTCCAACAGCTGCGCGTTACTCTCTCCGCTCTCTCTCTCTCCAACAGCTGCGCGTTACTCTCTCCGCTCTCTCTCTCTACCAGCTACGTGCACTGCGCTTGCGTTCGCTTCTACTCACACCGCGCGCGCGCGCAACTCTCCTCCTCTAGTATCCTCTCCTTCAAGTGTGAAAAAAAAAATAAACGGCGAGCGGCGAGCGTTCCAAGTATCTCTGCCGCGAGCCGCGACGAAGGCTCGCGTAGGGGTGCCGCTAGGGCAGTCGGTGGCGCCATCTCTCGACGTCAGCACGCAACTGACTCTTTCCTCGGAACCAACATGATGCTCCGCATCACCCCATGGTTCCCCTCGGGAAGATGGTGTAATTTTTTGCTCGCTTCCGCCCGACCTGCACGAGATAAACGGGACCGGTGCAAGGTGCCGCTATAACAGGCATCACGCCGCGCGTCTGCCTCAGCCACCGTGATGGGTGACGGAGCTCGCGCATGCTACCGATAACATTTCGCGGCACCTTGCGCCAGTCCCTGTTATCTCCTGGGTGTCGAACGGAAGCGAGGGAAAAAAGCATAACCGTGAACAAGAAATGAAGTGCATGCTTTAGTTTTTTACAGGAGTAGAACTACGCCTTGAAATTTCGCACTTAAAACTGACCGGCTCAGTGCACATTCGGTGAAAGACTGAGCTTTCTATGTGCAGGCACCGATTTTTCAGGCTTGTTTTACAGCAACAGCTCTACTGGTGCCCCTTAGAACCGTGCATTACTTTATATGATATAACTAGCCTTTTAAACAATAAGAAATGTCTTGCATTTCATACAAATTCACAAAATTGTGAGAAATGCAAATTTTTCAAAATTCAAATTTTCGTGTTTTTTTTTAGTTGTCTCCAAAAATATTGTATTTTGTATGATATAGAGGAGCGGAAGTTTTACTTAAAGCTTTTGAGCTCGCGTAATGGCTCTAAACTCCAAATTGATGGATTTGCATCGAAACTTTTTTCTAAGTACCGGTATAAGAGAGAAACACAATATACTGCCAGCCGAACACCTGCGAAAGAAAAAATAATAAAATATACGGTCTTGCTTTATGCCCAAATATTTTATACGTTCAGCGCCTTAGCAGCAGTTTGTGTTTTGAGAGAGCGACGGGTTTAAATTTGGCAGATTTGTCGTGGCTCAAGTTCTCAATCAGTTGACGAAGGATAGATCAGTACCTTGCCAAAACCGAGAGAGCAGGAAAAGAAGAATTATGATGGTATATGAGCAAAACATTTTTACGGTGCTTTTCTCTAAGCAAATTGAAGTGATAGGTGATATTCGTTCGGAAGTTCAATAAATCAATATGTGTTTGCTGTAAGTCATGTTCGTCACCTTACCCTGCGTTTTCTTTTCTGAGTGAGTGCGGTAAAAAAAAAAAAATTGACATCAGAACTCCAAGTGCAGACAATTTAGTTCGGCGATAGTTTTGTTTTAGAATACCTTTTTTTAAACATTTCTGAATTTCTTTTTGTCCCGGTATAGTCAAACATTGTGTCCAAGTTCACTTTAGACATTTATCTCTTTTTCTGCGCTGAGGTTGTGGAATTTGTAACCTGTTTCTTGTGGTCTCTCCTCCGTAGCTTTTAAACTCAGTTGGTACCCGCAGAACAGATATCAATAATCCATGTTAAGAAAAGCGTTTTGAAATAGAGACTTTAAATTCGACTCATCTAATAATGACATAATAATTTTGCTGCTTTATACCGGTATGTTTAGTACGCGAACGTTGTTCGTGATTGGAATCTATGAGCAGTCACGAGTTTTCCTTGTTGTTTGCACGTCAATTCAGGGACGTAAGAAACAAGACAGAACCGAATGATGTCAAAACATAAAATAAGGTCAAGGGTATTTGGCAGTCTAAAAAATTGAGAACGTGGAATTAACAAAAAGGTGGAGCAAACGAGTTATGAAGATGTCATCTGATCAGCATCCGGGCCTAGTTTATTCAATCCACGTCTGAGAACGCTGCTATAAAAGACGAGCAAACGCAAAGTCACGTGGTTTTTTGTAATACCGGGCTTTCCTATATATCCAGAAAAGGAAACCGTGTTAAGGTTTCTTACAAAAACCACTGAATTGCATGTTTCTGAGAACGCTCTACAACGTCATCATTTGAACTTTTGCTCTAAATGGAACATTTCAGAAGTTCAATTACGAATCATAATTAATTAGTTAATTAGGCCAAATACAATAAATAGCTCGACTTCCTCCAAACAATGAACATATACCAAAATATTTTTAAAACTTGGCTAAAATTACGTGATATATATATATATATATATATATATATATATATATATATATATATATATATATATACAGGAGGAGTCCGGCCTTCGTCCTGACGAAGGCCGGACTCCGGCCGAAACGTCGAAGACTAAACCACCCGTTGTTGCTGTTTTCATCAAGGGTTTTGCTTTTCCTCTCAGTTATATATATATATATATATATATATATATATATATATATATATATATGTGAGGCAGAGTAAGTTGAGAACAATGGACCGGAAAAATGTAATAAGCCAGAGATCCGTACTTGCGGAGTTGCTATGCTAGGAGTTTTTTGTATGTATTACAACTGCAAATACAGTGCCACTTGGTCAGGGTGAGTATTGGTGTTCCCTGTTAATTCTTAGACAACATTTTAATCGCTGCAAGTGTTCCTGGATTTTCATTTATTCCTTTATCGATCGTGTTGAATCGGTATATGAGATACGATTCGCGCTGCTCCCGTTCGCGGTCTGACTTAAATCCGGTTTCAAGGATCGTTACCGAAAGTTTCTCGAACGAATGATATCGGAGGCTAAGGTGTTTTGAAAGAGGTAGGCTTGGGTTGGATTTTGAATGAGATTTGTGATTATTAAAGCGTTTCCTGAATGCTGTCTTCGTTTGCCTTATATATTGCATTTTGCAGACACCGCACTCAAGCAAATAAACCACATTTGAAGAGTCACACGTCAGGTTCCCTCGAATTTTCAAAGAGAATTGCGATTGTGTGCTGCTAGCGCTGCTAGTATGTTGCATTTGTTTGCAGACCAGACATCCCGGTTTCGTGCATCGGCTTGCATTCGTCATTTGACAATGGCGAATTCAGTCGAGAGTTTACAAGTGAGTCTCTTAGGTTACGTGATCGTCTGTAGACCACACCGGAGGCGGACGGAAACGCACGTTTAAGACGTTCGCTTTGCTCTAGAATATTATAGTGCCGTTTCAGTATACCGTCTACATTAGGAAAGTTCGTGCTGTAAGTTAGACATAGATTCGTGCGTTTTAGGTCGGGTTTGGGGGAGCGGTTCGCAATTAAGTCCTCGCGGTTCATTGGACCTTTTCCGAGAAGCGTTCTGCGCACGCGCGAGCGCCCGATGCCAAGCGGCGGAAATTGGCACCAAAAATCGAGGAAATTCGGAAGGAGGCTATAGATCAGCGAGTAGCAAACGTAATTGCAGCATACATATAATTGTGTTACGCAAAAAAGAAAGCGGACGGAAAGAATAACACGACGTTTAAGTGGACGCCACGGATGCCCCACTTGGACGGCGCGTTGGGCACGCCCCGCTGCTCAGAGAACGAAGAAACTGGTAGCGTAGCTCCCATTATCGATTGGTAGCGCAGGTAGGTCCCTTCCTCGATTTTAGTTCGTGCAGCCACCGCCTGGTGCCGTCGGTATGTGAAAAAGGTCCATTGTTTAGCTTTTTGAATTGCGTCGTCAATTACACGTAATGGATATTTTTGTTTTCCCAGCATGGTCTTTAGGTTCTGGGTGCTCGCATCAAAATCTTCTTCTTTCGTGCAAATTCGCTTGAAACGGTGGGATTGGCTGCAGGGGACGCTGTTTTTATAATGGAGAGGGTGGTCGCTCTGGTAATGAAGATAATGTTGTCGATCTGTCGGTTTGCGGTAGAGATTTGTGGAGAGTTTACCATTTTCAATTTTTACAGTTACATCTAAGAAGTTGATATCCGTTTGAGAGTAGGCGTAAGTGAAGTTAATGTTCAGGTGTACAGAATTGTAACAGTCTACGAAATCCAGCAGTTCCTCCTCGCTGTCTGACCAAATAAGAAAAATATTGTCTATGTATCTCTTGTAGAAAGTTGGCGTTAGGGGGAATTCAGAAATAAATTTGGACTCTGGCTTTCCTATAAATAAGTTGTCATAACTGGGGGCCATTTTAGTGCCCATAGCGGTTCCGCTGACTTGCCTAAAATATTCATTATTAAATTCAAATGCATTAATTTCTAAGACCAGCCTCGTTCAACAGGCAATGACGTGACGATCCGGGGTATCTGGTTTCTTATGAAGTTCGTACATGCCAATTAGAGCAGCTATTCCGTCGTCGTGGGAAATGTTTGTGTGTAGAGAAGAAACATCGAGAGTGACCAGATATGCTCCCTTAGGTACGCACATATCCGAGATTTCTCCTAGAAACTGAATGGTGTCTTTGACATACGAATCGAGAGTTGTAGGAATATTGCTTATTAATTTGTCTATAAAGCCGGAGATAGGTTCGGTTATTGTACCTATGCCCGACATAATTGGGCGCCCTGGGTTACCAGTTTTATGAATTTTAGGAAGCATGTAGAAGCGACCTGGTCTTGGATTTAGTGGTTTCATCACATTATGTTCGTTAAGGGTTAAGTTTCCTGTGTCCAAGAGATCTCTCGATTTTGACGTTACAATGCATGAGTAGTGAATCGTTGGATCCCCTTCAAGGCGCTCATAAAATTTATGATCATTAAGTTGGCGGTACCCTTCTCGTGTGTAGTCGACAGTGTTGAGGGTCACAATTGCTCCCCCTTTATCAGCTGGCTTTATCGTTACATTGGTCCTGGTTCCCAGAGTTTTCAGGCCATCCCTTTCCGATTTTGTTAAGTTGTACCGTCTTCCTTTCCTCTTATGGCATTCTCGCATTATGTCTCTTTGTACAGCTGCTATGTGAAGATTGAGGCAGCCATAGCGATGAGGTTTCGACGTCCAATTGCTCTTTGGACGTTGTTGCGTGTTCTGAGAGTTTGAAGGCTTGCCTAAGAAGTATTCCCGCAATCTTAAATTTCTTGCAAAATTATCAAGGTCTCGGAGTAACTGGAATTCGTCAAAAAACCTGTTGCTGGGCAAAAGTTTGGCCCTTTTGAGAGAAATTTTTCTTCGTCAGATGATAAGGTAATTTCAGATAAGTTAACAATTACGGTGTCACAAGGTTCCGTTATGTTTACTTCAACAGCTGTTGGCGGTCTTTGCTGTTGAACATTGCTACTATATTTATATGGCGTCAGCGCATGTAGTGTGGGGTTGGGAACCTTCTGTCGTTCGAGCTTACGTAGTTTGGTGGTTATGATAATTCGGAACCTCATTTCCTCAAACGCCTTTAAGGTTGTTATTTTCTCTGTCGACAGGGGGTCATTTGAGCGGAGGAGGGCGGTGGTAGCAGTGGTTAATTGATTTATCTGTTTTTCGCTATGATTGATAGAAATATGTACTAGTTTAAGAGAGGCCTCCAGGAGAACGTTTTGCCAAGCCGCACGTTCGCGTTGATCAAGGTTTATCGTAGCGGGTGGAGGAGATGTATATATATATATATATATATATATATATATCAGAGCCGCAACTGGGAGCCAGCACGAGCCTTGAATCAGCAATGGTTGTCGTTTACCCAGTTAAGCGAATTCGAAACTAACAGTGCTTAGAGAGCTGGTCAAAATTGAGTACGCCGAAACCAGTGGCCGGGATGGTCTAATCGGTTAAGGCGGCACCCCAGATAGGCGAAGGTTGCGGTTGTCCCCTCCTGGCCCAATTTTTGGCCAGCTCTTTTTCTTTCCCTTTCCTAACTTTTATGCACTAAATTCAATAATAACTTTCTCCCCTATTCGTTCACAATATTACTAGAGCTGCACTTGCCGATCTTAACTCATTTTCATTATATAGACGGTGCAGCCTGTCCCTACAGGGAAGTGTCGTTCCCTATATATCTTGGAAGACGGGCCATTTCCGACATTTCCAAGCTGAAATGGCGTACCACGTCACTGCCGCAACTCGGAACAAGCATGGGTCTTAAATCAGGAACAACTGTCATCTACAGTACACAGAAAGGTAGTCAAATATGAAGCCCGCCTAAACCGGCGGCCGCGTGAGAGGCGTAGTAGTGTACTAAGGTTAAAACTCGTGGAGCAGGTAACAAGGCTGTGGCTAGATAAGAGACGGAAAAATCGCGCGGGCGCCTTACCACAACCACTACCCTTGTACCTGCTCCACGAGTGGTAGCTTTAGTGCACTACTACGCTTCTCAAGGGCTCAAAGTTTTTCTGAAAATTACTGATATAGTGATTTTCGAGGACGCTGACTAAGTTTCTAAATGAGCCAGATATCTATTTTCATTGATTAAAAAGGTGTTTAACGAATTTAATTTATTTAGCCTACTTATCGTTATGATTAGCCAACTATACTCTGTCTCCGTGGCTGTGAAACTCACCCGCAGAAACCGCATAAGTGTAACTTTCATGACTTTTTTATAACAATGCTTTTAAGTTAGAAAAAAAACGGTATATATATATATATAGAGAGAGCGAGAGAAGAGAGAGAGATAATAGGTGTGAGGGTAGTTTGACAAGTGCAGCCGTAGTATAATTGTGAACGAAGAGGGGAGGGGGTGATTGCAGGATTTATTGCAATACTTTTAGGGGGAAAACAAGGGTAAGAGAGTCGGCAAAAATTGGTCTAGGAGCGGGGATTGCTCGTTACTAGCTCAAACATTATTTATATATTTCGGGGTTAACGTCCAATATAAAAGTGCATATTCAAGCATCGGAGTCGTCTTCTGCCTTTAATCGTATGTTTCGTTCGGTGAGCGTCACGTTACTGGTGCATGGATTCCCGTTATGGTCACAATATCTGCAACACCGGACGTCGGTCGTTGTTCTCGATTCAGCATTCTCGGCCTTTGCTAGACTTCCAACGACAGCTACACTTCTAAAAGACGCGGATCGAAGGCGCCGCGACCTCCTCCCGTCTCTGCAATTGCTTGAAGACGAAATCTGGAGCAATCGTTGTTTAAATCAATCAACAACCAAGTAATATCGACTAGATAAAAAACTAAACCACGGAACGTAATTTTTCTTTTGAGCATTTTCCAAAAAAGTCATTCGCCGAAAAAGCTTCAAAAAGAAAACTAAAAATTGAGGTCAAGCGGAAGCCCTCAGAAGCGCGCCAAGTTCTCAAAAGTTGGGTCGGGAAGCAATTGCGCTGCAACACTCATTTCAAATGAAAGGACGGCTTCGCATTTTGCTTTTTTTTCCTCTAGCGGGGTTTCCTTGTGTCGTTCTAAATCTGCGCCAATATCTCCAGTTGTGCCGCTATCGGAAAGTTGCTCGGCTTCCTTTGTTGCCTAGCTGCCCGAATGGCAATTGGCGTCTAGGCCGCACAATCGTATTGACGCTGGGACCCCGACCAGGAGTCAGCAGCCGCTCTCTGTTCTTTGCCAGATTTAGCAGAAAGAAGCGGGAGCGACGGGAGACGGAAATGGCGATAAAAGCCCATCCTGCGTTGAAATGTCGCCCAAGAAAAGCTTGCCAGGTTCACGTTATCCACTCGATGAACAGAGATGATAGTCATGTTTGTATAAGCTACACTTCATGGGTATTTTGTATTTCGCCAGTCTGTGTCAAGAGTTGGTAGACAAGATTCATTATTGTAAACACTGTGGCAACGGCAACAAAAATGTCATTATCTAGCCTCGGTTCAAGGGAAGCTTGTTTTTATTATTTAGTTCAGCACACACTCTAAGAAATTCCTGCGCGGCTACTCACCCGCAAAACACACAAAAAGTCAATCTTCGCAATCTACGAAATCAGCTCAGCGAATGATGAGGCGGATCATCCGTATAAACCTAAAAATGAAGTCTGCGCTGTGGCATTACGCAATGCTAAACGTCAGGCTTGCATTGCGTAATGCAACAGCGCAGACTTAATTTTGAGGTCTAAACTAAAAATCACCTCATCATTCGCTGAGGTGATTTCGCAGATCACAGATATTATCTCTTCGAGTGTTTTGCGGGTAGGTAGACGAGCAGGCATTTCTTAGAGTGCATTATGTCATTCCATAGCCACTGGAAGCTTAAGAAACGTAGGACACGACCTATTATGTTCACGTTTCTTTCCTCTTCTTTTGTCCTCCAACGTCCTTATCGGTTGATGCTCCGACATCCTTGACTGCGAAGCGATAAGATTCTCAAGCCTTGCCCTTGCTTCAAATGCTGTATAATTTGCATACCTCTTCATACTTGCTGTAAACGCCGGCAGCACACAATAAAACGCTAGTGTTGTACGTTTCTTGCACATCCCCGAATTCCTGACGCGTCGAAAGTTTCATATAGCTCTACGAATGTTTACTTTCTATGCTAAGTATCTATACTGTGCTCTGCATTTGACGTAAAGGCACCTGCTGCGCATTAGTCGAGGTTTCCTTTGAGTTATATTGCCTAGTTACCAACGTTACTAGAACCACTCAGTTGGGAAACTGCCATAGAGCCTGGTTTAAAAAAGTGGCTTCGATTCGTACTCAAGAACCGAGCTAATGGCGATCGCAACGCCGCCATTTCTCCCGCAGCGTCCTCTCCGGGAACTGCACGGCTGCACGTATTGGTTCAGGTCGAGTCGAGCAAGAGCCGATGGCGCCATCTGGCAGGGACATCTCGTAGTAGCATGTAAAGCAACTTTCATGTTCCAACCCGTCGCTAAAGGGTGGCGCTGTTATCGTATTTAGCTCGGTCTCGGCGGACGCCAGCGGCCCAGGTCTCAAGGGTGAGTTTCCCAATTGAGTGTTTTAGTAACGTTGCAAGTTACTGAATAGTGGATTAAACAAAACGGGATTGGTTCTAGATTCGTGAGGCAGACAAGCATGTTAGCTGGTATGTAGCTTTGCGTTCCGTGGCCATCTGCACTTTATCGTGGCGGTTCTGTGTTTCTCATCGCATACTTGCTGAAAGATGTAGGTTGGCTGCATAAAACTGCCCAGCGAGGAACAAGCCATGCGCTGCGATAGTGCTCATCAAAACATTAAATTGTTAACGCCTGTCTGCTTATCCCCAAGTTTTAAGTTGAAATTTTCGTGAGACGCCTAAATTGTGGACCGGAATATAACCAATAAAATTATATGGTTGTAATTCTTAATGCTGACACAATCGTTCCTATGTGAGTTTATATTGTTTGCAAGCTATGGAACGAAGTGCTGAAAAGCGTGCAATTAGTGCATGCTTGAAGCATTCGCCACCCAATAAGTATCGACTTGTGTGAATTTCTGTAGATTTATTTACATCATGCAGTGTTCGTTGCAACATCTGAAAGAGAAGACAAAACAACTTACTACCCCCCCCCCACCCCCACCCCCAAACACACCGACAAACTCACTGTCTCAGCGATATTTGATAAGGTATATTATTTTTGTTCGATTATAAAACATAAACTAAAAAAAAGATGTATTTAAACAAGTAAGCAGGGGTGCGTCATTAAGTCGGCACAATAGTACGTTATCTTTTTAAGCAGAAGTATATTGTTAGCGCTTGAGTCAGTCAAGCCGAGCACTAAAATTACCTCATGTGGAATGCAGAAGTTTCTGGCTGGCCAAGTTCAACAAAAAACTAATGCTCAATACGAAATAAAATATTATTTGATGAAATATTGCACATCAAACAAAGCACTATTTAAGCAAAAATAAAGCTTAGAAGAATATTTGTGCGCACTTGATGAAGGTGTCTAGAAGAAATTAGGGTGTATCGACAAAGCTTATTCTAAAAAAAATATTATCGGTCGAGCTCTGCTTATGATTTTATCGTCCTTAAATATAGTTTCGACTCATTTTTTTTTCTAGATAAAGAGGATGAAACAGAGGCGGGCAGAAAACTTTAGAGATTTTTAAAACAAACACAGCATGATGACCCTAGTACAAGTGAAAAAATACGAACCATAGGTCATCATTGAAATTTTATAATTTTTGTTCTACCAGTTATTGAAAAAGGAAGTTCACGACGACTTTTTAAAGACAACGTATAAACAACTATTTTATGTTGCCAGTTGCTCAGAGACCGAGACGCGCTTGATTCAGTCAAGCTCGATCAACCATGAAATTGTAACAGGGGAAGGAATATGGGCTCCGCTTCTCTGGCCTGAAAGCAACTAAAAGCACAAAAAATGCATCGCCATCAGAATTAAACGCAATGGGAAACCCTATATTGGAGCGGAAACTTGAACACTAGATTTTCAATTGTTTGTCAAATAAATCATACCTCCTAGGAATAAAACATCAAAATTCGCCAAAACTAAAACAGTGACAAAAATGGTACACCTATTAAAACTGCTGTTCAAGGCTCGCTAAAAACATACGGTAATAGTTTGTTTATTCAGTTTTGTAATATACGTTTTGCATGAATCTAGTTTTGTAATATAATTCATTTTAATCTATACCACCGACCTGGCTAACAAATATATGGAGCCTGCCGAGAGCCATTACTTTCAACGCAGGCGCACTTGCCATTTCCAAATTTATTGTACGTCAATGCCTCGACGCATGCACTAAAATTAGAATTTGAACTAAAATGAACAACAAAGACATCGCAATGTTCACCGGAAATGTTTTCGATGAGAGTCAGAAATTGTGAATAAGCGGTAATTAAACTTTTGGCCGCGTATGGTTTTTTATTCCACGGCTCTACGTTTTTGTTTCCATTGAATCATATGAGGCACATTCACAAAATTGACAATTTCTGTTGTTTGTGTTGTTTTTTAAAATTGTAATTTAGCCTAGGACTGTAATTATCTGGGTACCACAGGGCGCAAATCATTGGAATTTTTGTTTTTCCTTGACACATTTTTATTTTACGAAATGTCGTAGAAAGTGATCTTGGGTTAAGAGATTTTTGCGCCTAAAACTGCGTAACTTGAAAATGTCAGCGAGTTTACAATTTAGTGAATAATCTTCGTCAAATAGGTATGCGTTAAAGGGTAACTGCAAAGAAAAAAAAGTGTATTTTTAAACAGCCTTATTGGAACAAGCATATCACAAAACAATCTTTCCGCCCCAAACAAAATGTTTTACAGCAATATTTATGCGCGAAACTGATTTTAGTTTGCGGCTATTTCGTCCGTTTTAAATCGCATGCCCCAAAGTTGGTATTATACGTCACGTAGTGGCTGCTATACGTCACGAAGTGACGTATAGCAGCCACTCCGCGCGCGTCGAAAGAGCGGGAGTTTCAAATGTAAAGATGTTGTGACCCGACTAAATTGCGCCCTGTGGCGTAAATATTGCTAGAAAAAATTTGTTTTTTTCGCGGAAGATTTGTTTTCTGGCATGCTTGTCCCAATTAGGCTGTTTAAAAAAACACTTTTGTTTCTTTGCAGTTACCCTTAAAAAACCATGATAGAAAAATATGTTCTGGGAAGTATTTCTAAACAACAAAGTTGTGGAAGACATGGATGTACATTAGAGCAGGTCGTTTCAGACGTGCTCTAGTGTACAATCTGAAGGCAATGGCGGCACAATAAAAAATTAACTAAAGTATAATATACTTTGTTTTGGCATCTTTATTATTCGGAGGGTTGCTTCATTTACAAAGTATATTGATTAAACAGTCAACGCAAGTACAATGAAGTAAAATCTAAACAAATTTGGCTTACCAATCATCATAGATATTTTCATAAGTTGAGAAAATAGTATAGAGCACTGATTACTATCACGATTTTGTAACCAAGCCCAATAGAATATATGCGCTCTGGTCTACCGTGTAAACGTATTGTATGCAGAATGCATTAGCGATAACACTGGGTGTGACGCAAAAAACTAGACGTGACCATAATTTTACCAAACTAATACCCACGTGACCAATAGTGGCGTCCTGCAGAATGTATCGGGTGGTTAGCCTGGTAAATAGATAAGACTATAGCCCGTTAAATTCAGCTGACGACTGCATGCTACGCAAATGGGGCCACAGAAACATTCACTTTGCTTTTGTTGAAACGTGTCGCATTCTGCATTTAAACGATATAAAAATAAAATTCATCACCACTCTAGTGAGGTGCCTTGTCCGAGTTGCTATAAATGTGTTTTTTTTTTCGGAAAAAATCGAAAAATATTAATTTCTGTAAGTTAAAAGTTATTACAAACAAAAAAAAAACGATGTGAATGCCACTACATTAAAAAAGCAAACGAAAATGTGCAGAAGAATGAACCGTACAGAATCGAATGAATCAGTTTACAAAGCCATCAAAAGACAATAGTTTTGGCGGTGCAGGGATTTCAACCACGGGACAATAGTATTTGGTCGAGTATGCTAACTAATTCACATAAGCGACTAAATGTAGAACCGCAAATGCTTGAAAGGCTAAGGGAGTTAGAAGTGTTGAGGTTTCCTTAATAGTTTAGAGGATCTCATAATGAAGCGAGTATGAAGAACTTTTTGCGGAAGCGACATATCTCACTTCGAGTTTCACACTCCAGGGGCCCTAAACTCGCCAAGCACCAAGTTGCAGCCGAAGGTTCGCGGTGCGCGCCGATTGAACGCTGGCGGCAAACGCGCGAAGTCATCGTTGTGATAGTCCAATCAGTGCGCTCCGTGAACTTCAGCCCCAACTTTGTGTTTGAGGAGTTTAGAGCCCGAGGTGTACGGACAATAAAGAAAGCAGATAAAGAATGAGTGCCATTATTTTCAACTTAAAACCACTATCCAAAAGCAAAAAAAAAAAAAGAAGAGAAGGACATGGTTCGAATAGGGGATATACCTGTATCAATAATGGAATAAATGGTAAATATTGTAGACGTGATGGGGGAAGCCAGTGCCGAAGATGCCAGTTGTCCTTTGATGTTGCCGGCAGATATTTGCTTATGTCTTCCCGATTTGTTTCGTCTTATGACAGTTATGCGAATGAGAGATGTATGTGGCTATTTGTAGCGTCCTCAGTGAAGATTAAAAGAAGTGTCGGTACTTGACTTTTTCGACATTTAGAAACTTTGACGCGAAACAATATAATGATAACAAGAAAAAATAAAACCGACGTAGCAGTGTTTTTTTTCAACATAGATATATACTGTATATACTGTATATATTTATATGAGTAAAACAAGTTAGGAAAATCCTCTAATTTTATTTCCTTTTATGGAGCTCTAAAACACGCAGAAAATAGGTTTTTATACACAGGGTTCTTACTATCATTGTGAACTTTCCATCCACGCTTTTTATCAAGTAGCCTGACAGTATCGTCATTCGAATGCTTTGTTTACTGATATACATATATTGCAGTAAGTTATAAAATTTCAAGACACCAAACCTGTTTACGCACCCTGAAATCAAAACAAGGGGCTGTAAAAATAAACCTTCCTCACTTTTTTTTCCTGCAAAAATATTCCAGAAGCCGGGAATCATAATGATAAAAAAACTGCGCCGACTTTACTTAACCGGTTTGGACGAAGATGACTTTATTTACAAGCTTTATATGTAACATGGTTCAAAAGACTTCATCATAATCCCAAACTTAGTTCTTTCAGGAAAAGAAAGCAGCGTCTCAATAACGGGCATTTCGGTGGTGACATTGAAAGTGCAACTCGCAAAGAGACCACTTTCTCCTTCCTCAACACGCAAAAGGACCACTACAGAGTTCTTCTGCTCCGACCCCACTAACGGAAAAGAAAAACAAACTATTCCTGTGTTTTTCTTCAAAGTTCTCTATGCCAGGGCCATAATGATGCTGACTAGTTTCTAGTTTTTGTATTTGCATTCCTTCGCTCAGTTTTAACGTTGACAGCACTTCAGTTAACGTGCTGCTTTTCTGCCTCATATTTTACTTTTTGGCCAAACGACTTACTATATGTTTATTTTATTTGCCCGTTAATTTATCAAAAGCCGAACAGAGCAATAAGGCTCCTTGATTAGGGTAGGAACTCTTATGCGATCAACTAGTTCGTACTTCTTGAAGGACAGAATCTGAGTAACCTGCACTTTCGTAAAGGCGTTCACTCAATGCTCTCAATCTACGAAGTTAATAGCATTGTTTGCTCTAAAATCACCTTGTATATCTGGCTACACTCGAACTTATAAAATGTTAGATATAACTTACATATCACATATTCTCAATTTGACTTTTGATTTCAGCAAATATTCAAATAAATTTCAGAGCAGTATACAAGCACAGAGCTTCAAAATGCGCCTTGGCTCTGCTTGGTAGCGTCCCGTGATTCTAGAACAGCTTAGCAACCGTGCCACAATATTAGTGAGCCTCCCTTGGCAAAAAGTAATGGACAAAATGTTTATTTAGTATAATAAAATTATGCTTGTTGTAGGGCAGACTACTGAGAGTATATTTCGAGTGCAGAAAAACTGCAGATGCAGACTATACTGAAAGTACTCGCGTAAATGCAAGTCTGGTACGTGTACTTGACCATATTGAGCTGTATTGAATCTACTATCAATGTACTAAACATAAACTATTGAATTATGCATGTAGTGTTCTTTTGTAAGTATATACATATATTATAAACAAACTTTAAGTGCATTGTGGTTTCACTTTGTGTTAATTTAAAGTGTACAAAATATGTAATCGTAAAATCCAGTAAGTTACTTGACAATTATCGTGGGTACATTCAAGTCGATACACTGAATCATATATTTGTTTTGTCTTGTTGTTTAGCGTCAAAGGAGATATCCGGGTGTCGTATTGAGGGTCACTAAATATATAGAATTCTGTCAATTGCTTAAGTGATTTTATCGCTTCTTTACTTAGAGCAAGTAACCGTTAAATATTACCACTTATTATACACCATTTTTAGTCATCATATATTCCCGAAAAACGTTAACGTTTGTTTGTGGCGTATCTTAACTGTGATTGAGTACTGGCATCAACTGATCGCAAAGCCAAATTGAATTAACACATTTATTTTAATTGCTGCTGCATAAGCTTACGATGACTTGTCGATTTAAAATTTTGATTCGATGACGATTCATCGGGATTCCGCGAAATGCGTGAAAACGAAAGTGAAGGGGACGAGTTTAAAATGCCGAATCCGAAAGTAGACAGGACGTCTTGTGTAGTGGAAGTTGTAAATATATCACTCTAGCACTCGAAAAGAGCCAACTAAGGTAAGGTTGGCCACTATCGGTAATAGTTCCTGCGAAGCAGATACGCGGGGCGGGGGATGTAGGGAATACTCAAGGCAAAGAGTTGGCCGCTCCGACGCGCATGGCTATGGCAGTCACAGCGGCAGTGCCTGTTTGCTCGGAGCCGGTTAACTCTAACCGCGGTAAAAGGTTAACCGCATTTCCCTACTAGGTGCGCACAGGTACCTAGTCAATTTTGACGAGGGCTGAATGCGCGATAGCTCTGTTTTATTATAGAGCGGTAGCTCGTGTCACCTAATGGTTGTAGCGAATATTATTGGCTTTTTTTTACAACTTTCTCAAAGAGGGGGATCCATGTACGCGTGCTGTCGGGTTTTCGGGACGCAGCGCGGCATATAGTTCAGGAAAAATACATTTCGTTGCTCATGGTACAAATATTAAGTAATGTTAAACCAGATAAACCCGTGTTTGGCAAATTATTCAATGTTTGGCTGTCTGAAGGCAGGAGAAGCCTTGTTGAAATTTTCTTTCCGGTGCGAAAGAGGAAGACGAAGTTCAAAGCTTCAGTGCTAGAAACGATCAGGAATAAGTCAGCGGTGAAAGGCGGGCGGCACATGGTCAGCATGGTTGGTCCACATGTAAGAACGGTACATAAAGCCTTCTTCATAAATTTGAAAATCGCGTACTTTGGTTTCAGTGAAAATGGTACGCGGTCTGCCTGTATTAACAATGCCCAGCTTCCCTAGTGAAGGCAGTTTACTACTATTCCAAAGTCGTTGCCATGTCCACGATTAGCGCGTCAATTTAGGCTTAGAAACTGCTACAATTAAAAAACGATCTAAGAAACAGGGCTATATAATTGTTCAAGCTTAGCGGTTTAAGTGAGGTAAGTGCAAGCGAAAGCCTTATGCACCATCAATTGCTGAAAAACGTATCCGATTTTGCAGCGAGTACGACATATTAGTTTCAACCGCCATGTTTCCCCACCATTCCTACTCTGCTGATCACGTGACCTAAAATCCTCCTCATGAGAAAATGCGGTAAACTTTCTGCCGCGGTTAAAGTTAACCAGCTTCGAGCGAACAGGCCCAGGAGGCCAAGCAATGGAGGTACCTATGGTTGCTCAAACAGTTTAGGCGGCGACAATACTAACACGGATAATGCCGAAAGCGGAAGGTGTGCCCTTCCGGTCTCGGCTAGATTCCGAGGCAGAAATAACGGTTTGGAATTCGAGTATCGTGTCTGACCAGGTGCCCAGTCAGAGAAAAAGCACTGTGAGACTAAGGCGTTCGGTAACGCGGTGTCCGCTGACTTGATGTATGTTCCCTTGAATCTGCGGACTGCTGGCAGCGACCCGATTCCGCAGTTCGTGTCACTGAGTGCAGTAAATGACGAGCTGACTCAAAGCGTTGAGGCACTCTTGACACCAGGCGTTCTAAAGAGCTGCAAGGAGCACAGGAAAAGGTGAGTGTCAAGGCTCGACAGAGTCGTGTAAAAGTTGATAAAGATCGTGGGAGGCTCTGTTTTCTTGAAAAGGGGTAGTGATGATTTAAGCCATACAGTGGTAGTTCGTTTGAAAATTGTGTATTTGTATGTTGGTATCTGAGGCAAGAGAGCATATATAGGGGTGTCAGCTTTACAAGAGGTCAGTTTTAAGATCTCGATATGAGAACCTCGACGCCTTCGAAGCTCATGAGTAGTGACACAATCCCGCTAACTGAAAATCCAATTACATGGCACGTCCACACTACCCTCACCACTGATTATCAGGAACGACACCAGGGCCTCAACGTGTCGAAGCCTACTCTCTTGTAATCGAGATTCATGATAGGAACGGTCCGAGGCACACAGGGCATTCTCCCAGACCTAGGCGCCCCTCCTGGCTCACGTCATACGTTGGGGGTATAATTTTATTCTTTCTTATCACCTCCTACATACAAAAGCACCAACAAGAAAAAACACATAAAAAAGCAAAACGAGGGCTCCATGAAATCACCCCAGCCAGCGGAATTCATTCGGTGTTTATTAAGATATATCGTTTATTGACGACCATGCCCCCACCAGGTCATCAATGGCGAAGAACAGCGGGGGCTTTTAGGGTGTTGGGTAGGGATTCTGCGAGAAGCACTGGGGTACCCGAAGGACGGCCGCCACTCTCCCCGATAGAGGGGAATTCCCCCTTTTTTCTTGTAGCCAAGGGGATCAGGGGGCAAACAACATTTGAAGCGTCTCTCGATCAATAAAACGAGATTAACGTGGACAAGAGGTGGTAGTATTATAATGTTTCATAGGAGGCGTAGAGGAGAGGCTGTGACCACTTACAAAGAGCGCGATAAAACAAACGACGTCGACGGCAGTGAGAACCGGACCTTGCGCCACGGTCGAGTTACTTAGGAGAAGGCACAGCATATAAGTTCTCTTCGGAATTATTCTTACTTCAAATACAAATTTAACAGATAAGAAAACAAAATTCTATATTCTTCGACGTTTTTTTAATAATAACATAGGCCGGTAGTTAGTTGATTTGTTGTTTTTTTAAACAATATATGACTATAGTATATTTCATAGGCGCGGAATATTTACGCAAAATAAAAACTTTATTTAGTAAAGTTATCAATTACGTATTCAGAAATATGTAGTTAAAATCATTCTGAAACTTTTATTCACTTAAATTCAAGAAAATCGTAATTCATTTATTACGGCCATTAAAGACACCGCAGTTTTTCTAAAATACTAAGTGAAGAAGCCCAGGCAATATAACCTTTCAGAAAAAATTTCCGTTTATACAAAATGTGTTGTAGCGATATCTAAAACTCCGCTTTAAATCACGTGAGTCTTAAGACTTTTTCAGGAATAATTGATACGGCAGTTTGGCGAATGCAAGCTTAGCTATTGTTCATCGATGCCATTGCCAATTATTGTTCCATTTTATTATTTATTACCCTTTTCCTAAAGCACACGAGAACCAATTTTTTTTTCGAATAAAGGAGCATTGCATATTAGGACTTGAGCACCATCTTTCTTTAACGTCACCAAAACTTCGTTGTCGTCTCATTTTTTTTTATCAATTTACTTAGAAAATATACGGCATCATCACGCGGCATTATTGGAGGAGGTAGAAATAAAGGTTGTTATTAGAACGTGTACAAAATAGAACCCAAACATTATCTAAAAGAATGTTAAAAAGGCATTATTCAAAAATGAACTGCAGTACAAAATATCTTCAAAGTTTTGTAAATGCACTGAGTAACTGAAAATTACTCGATATAAAAAAATACTAATTTCTTCATTCAGGTTAAGGATTATAACCTTGCGATCAAAGCTGGCCAAATTACTCATTCATTGTAATTAAATTACATTACTAATTACTTTTCTAAAAACGACTGGAATGGAACTAAATTACATTACAAATGACCACTAAACAAAATTAATGAATCACAATTACAAATCATTGCATCAAAGTCATGAGATTATTTTCAAATTACTGATTTATATATTTTAAAGGAGGAGCTAAACAAAAGGAAAGAACGCACTCTGCTCTGCACCGCCAAGTAACAACCATCAACCCCACACCAAGCATGCGGGCAAAACTAGACAGATAAGGCACTCCAACATGCCCTCTCAAACCAAACCGACTGACCTTCGTCTGTCTGTGTTGTGGGCTCACGTTTTTCCGAAATAGCTACTGCGCAGGCTGCCCATCCCGGGATGCGCCGGGGTTCGGATTGTTTTGCTCTTGATTATTCCTGTGGGCTGTATCTTCTTTGTGTGAACTGCGAGGGCAAGATAATCTTCAAGGAGGACAAAAGTCATGTCTGGGGAAGCTTATTCTTGGTCACAGCAACACAAACCTAGCAGGATTTGGGTAGCACGACTCTCTAGTTCGACCTAGAGTGCCATCAAGCAACGCGCACATAAATGCACCCAGACTGACCCTCACACGAGGCAGCGGCCACAAACGAAAGCCGCATTTATCGTTTCCTTTTCGGTATTTTTTAAAGAAGCTTTATCTTTTGTTTTTTTGCCAAAAGGAAGAACTTTTTTTTTCATTTCCGGGCAAAAAAAAAACACGCCTGAAATGTTTAAAAAGTAATTACGATTTTAATTACAATTACCGCCACTAGGGTAATTCTTCACATTACTAAATTACCTGCAATAAAAAGTAATAAGATATATTGCAAAGTACTCCCAAAAGTAATTCAATTACTGTAATTCAATTAGAGTAATTTCATTACTGCCACCTCTGC
The DNA here is from genome assembly GCA_037355805.1 of Ixodes ricinus. Lineage (NCBI taxonomy): Eukaryota > Metazoa > Arthropoda > Arachnida > Ixodida > Ixodidae > Ixodes > Ixodes ricinus. Next base: position 65,227 of record JAZHYW010055962.1, read on the forward strand.
TTGCTATATACCAATAAGCTGTAAATATGAACGTTAGGGAGATACGGATTATTCTGCCGGTGCGTATAGTAAAACCTGCAGTAAGGAATGCTCCTATAAATGTCAAAAGCCAACGATCAAATTTATAGTGTTTGATGTTATATCTATTTGTGACATGGCACTGGCGATGCATGCACCCTGACAGTCAAAGCTGTAAAAACAAGTTTAAGAGAAACTTAAAGAATACTAATCATAATGTAGCAACATAAAACTATGACGCAGAAAAATTAAGAAATTTTTAAGTCTATGGCAAATGATAACAGTAACGTCTCTTCGAGAAAACCGCTGAAGTAAAAAAGAGGTGTTGGCATGACATAAAAACCGGAGTCCACCGTTGGAGCGGCCATTTCTAGGCACCAATATATCCCATGGCCTAGATATCCACCGTAAAATTTTTAGTCTTGACAAAGCTTCATATTTATAATTTATAAATATTCGTTTTAATATCTTACTGGGCGTGTTTTCAAATGTCTTTGCTCTTCCTGATTGTGGAAATAAGTCTGCCGATATGTTTCGATAAACTATCATCATCAGACTAGATGACCTCCAAATGGTTGAAAAAAAACACAACTAGCGCCCTCTTCCAATTATCAGACATGGGCCATCGGAATAAAGCCCAAACGCAGCCTACTAAAATGCCCTCGATGCAGACATAGAAAAAAAATAGTCTGAAAGATAACAATGAAGAATCAGCCAATAAAATTGTATCTGGTAAAGCGATTCGAATCGCTATAAATAAACAAAACAATACGAATGATAAGAACTCAGTTACCCAGTTATGGCATAAGTACTGAGCCAGTGTTTCACCAATATTAGGGAAACTTAAAGTAGTGTTAATAATTCGTAGCAAATTGCTGGGCATTTGTGTTACACATGAAACGTTCAGGTATCGCTCCGGGACGTTACCAAGCCCGGCACCTACGTTCACAATGCTCATCAGGTAACTTAACACTCGGCATAAAATCTTGATCGCAGTTTATGGAATAAACATACTCGCGCAAATGGTTTTTATTTTCGCGTTCCACTTCGCCTTTCTTCTCGATAACGTGACCTCCCCCTCAGCCAGTGAGCATAGTTATTCACTCTTCACCCTTATCCAATCTTCACTTTTGGGCTTTATCGAAACCTCAACACCCGCCGGACTATACAAATAACGTTCCACGTTAAAAGACCATGATGCGTAGGTTTGAACGTGGTTTGTAGCGTATATTTTACTAATACGAAATCATTAACTGTCCCATAGAGCTAGCTGACATCATGAGTTTGAAGCGCGAAACGGCACCTAGTTTTCGCGATCCTGATAGGAGCGAAGTATAGCTCACGGATTTCGCCTTCGGTTCCATTGGCTGGCGCGCGTCGAAGGGGCTCCCACAAGCCGCTGCGGTGGTCAGTTTCCACGACCGCTCACCCCATGGCGCTGCGTGTCCATCAGCGCGCCGTTAACACGGAGCGTTCAAGGTCAGCGTGCCCAGGGGAGCACGCGCACTGACCGGCGATGAAAAGTACGCAGCAGACGAAAAAGGGAGCGCACGAGCGGCTTGCATGCTTTCGTATTCACAACTCATAAGAAGTGCTTAGGTGTGCCTCGAGCTTTTTTTAGGTTCCAATTTGCGTTAGGTTTAAGTCCTTAAATAAAGAGTTATATAGTGGTTTGTCTTTCATTTCCTTGCCGGTAACGCAGCTGCGGCCAGACAATTTTTATATATTGCTATGACAGCCCAGAGTTTGTTTTCGTATTTTGAAGATGTACCTCTAGATTTGAGCTGTAATTGAGTACATTTCCACCTAAAATCGCCGATATAACAAATTGAAAACAGGCCTTAGAATTATTACCCAACAATTTTAATGTGTGATATACTCTGTAGTCTGTGTCTCAAAGTAATTTGCAAGAAAATTAAAAATATCACGTTGAAAGGTCAACCGCACAATATTGACTCACGACTACATCATTGTAAATATTTAAATGCGAACACGAAAATAAAATGTATGTGTTTCTTATTTAAATTTGCATGTCCTGAGCATATATTGTTAAACTTAAAGGCTTTAATAAAACTGAAAACAATTTCGTTTTTGTAGAGAATGTTTGAAAAACGGCTTGTGAAATCACGACCTGTTCCTGAGGTAACAACCTTGCTTAGTTCAAGCTTCTTTCCGTTGACTTCGGTGAAATTAAGTTTGTCACACCATTACGCTTAAACTATATTAAGAAAAAAGTACAAATATAAAAAATATCTTCCTACACGATTTTCAAACAATGTTGCGCCACAGCAGTTACAAACAGAAAGTCTATAAAATTTTGTTTTTTCTTTATATTCATTTACACCCCAAGATCCAAATATTTCTATTTTTAAGATGATAGTGTCCACGGGACCGTTTGTTAGATTCGTTATCTGGACGAAATGAAGCTCACAAGAAAGAAGAAATCAAGTTACCTTGTAATCCCATTCTCTCAAGCACTAAACACCAACATTTCTATGACGCCACAAGGCTGTTACGTTTAACATAAACAACAAAAAATAAAACAAAATTTTCTTCGGGAATAGGAGAAAACAGTCATCTCCTCCAATTTTGTTTGGGATTTGGGATTTTCTTAAAGAGGTCTTGCACCTGTACTTATCATTCCTGTAAAGACGCTCCCTAAGATATCAAAGGGTGTAGGCAACATTTACTTTTTTCCTGGCACCTGAGCTTTCAAATTCACGCCGCCAGTGCTAACAAATTAATTAAAATTGCATCTACATTGTTTTCTTAGTCTTTATTTTAAAATAGTTGTCAGTAACCCGGTATGCTACTGGGATCAAACATTTTGAGAACACGAACTGAGTCAGTTAGGTTAACGTGGAATAGGATACTTCACTTTCCATTCTGAATACACATGTTCTGAATGCACATATCATCTCTGTAAGCATTCCAGTGGATGATACTAATACAAAGTGCCCGCTGTGCTGTGGGCGTTTTCAAAATCATATGAAGAAATACTTTACTCGTAACCTGCAAACAAAAAGGACGTATACGCGCCTTACGCTTGCTTAAAATAGAAGTACCGGGTTACCAAAAATCGTAACTCACGTTAATCTGACTAGAACTCATTTGACGTATTTGCAAAATTTACAAGTCTAAATGTTTGCAATGGTGCAAGACACAATGTATCGCTGCGGGCAACGATGTACACCTGCAAAGGTGGCAAAGCAGTTTGTATCAGTTGCCTCATGAAGGTCATCTCTCATTGCAACAGTCAGCTCAGGTTTATTTTATCAAAGAACACAGTATAGCTATTCAATCGCAATTGTTTATTTCAGTAAGTTTTATCAAATTATAAAAAAAGAACATGCGACGAACACGCCACTTTAGAGTACAAACTGCAAATAAAATACCAGTTTAGAATAAACAATATATCAATCTTGTTAGACCTCTAAATTTATCCAAAATCTGCTCTTGTGTTGAAAAAACAAATCGCATTACTATAGAAAACAAGTTTACCTTTACGCGGGTGCTCGGAACAACTTAGCCCTAATTTAAAAGGTTAAAAATCGTTAACTGCAACATAGACCAAATAGGAAACACATTCCTGTTGAACATGTTTCTTATTTCGTTCGCGGTTTAATTCCCGTTTTTTAATCTTTTAAATATTGGGAACCAACTAGGCCAAACAAATATTTAGCGTGACTGATGTCCTGATGGAACCAAAAATTTTGCCGCGTTTCCTAAAGAACGTGTATCGTGAGCTAACAAAGACAAGCGGCATGAGCCACGTTCACGACCAGGATTAAGCAGCTTTTGTACAATCGGCCGAATGGTGTTCGGGGTCGCGCGTTTTAATTTTCCTGTTCAGGCACGAGGTCTGGTGTCTGAGTTACAGAATTGCCTATTGAGGTATTTAGCGCACAAAGTAGAGAGAAGCAGAACAGGAGAGAAAAGAGTACTTTGACACTCGAGGTACTGGAGGCTTTCCACATCCTCTGTGAGGACAGGAATTGTATTATTGTAGAATCCGTGACGCTGTCAAGCAAGGAAAGAGAATTCTTTCTACTTACAATGAAGGCCTCACGCGAGCCTGGATGGACGAGCCACTATCCTTCACGGGGCTGGTGGAATATGCACGAGTTCGCAGCGAATCGTTTCAGTTTTTTCTTTCTCTTTTTTTTTTCTTGTCAGTAAACATAGTTGTGAGAGGCGCTCTTTTCTCTCCTGTTATTCTTCGCTCTACTTTATGCGCTAAATACCTCAATATGATAGACTACCAACAAGCACAAGTATCAACTTTACTACAGAATAGCCGGCCGTGCTGACTGAGGAAAAAAGAAAACAAAATGATAAACCCATTTCTGTCACAGCATTGTTATTTAAGGTTGCATGGTTAGTTATTTTTTATTTTTTGTCTATTTCCAACAACCTGCTGTACCAAACTATCTTAAGTGTAACGTCATATCATACTAACAAGTAGCAGCTGCCTGTGCTATCTTGCTATAAAAAAATATATTTTCATAAAAATTGCGGATTTTTTACAACCTTCATCTGTGTGCGAATTGTACCTTTGAAAATCTGGTTAGCGACAAAGGAAGTGCGTCAAATGGCTATCGTTTGACTAAGGTTCGCACAGTATTCACACACAACAGTGGCATACGTCACTGAAACCCCTCTTTGCATTGGTTCCATCAACGCTCTGTTAACATTATCAGATACAAGACTTCTATTTTTATTGACCCTATTAATTTATTCGGAAACGTAATTATGTTTTGCGGACGGCACCTCAAAGGCTGACCGCATACAAGACAACAAATAAATTTAAAAAGAAACTCTTTTCGTGTAGGGTGCATTTCAAATGCAGCTAATCCCGTGAGACGTTGTCTGCACCGATCTCCCTCCAGTCGCTTACGGGAGCGTTCTCTTGATTGGTTGTCGGAGGCCACTTTTAGGCGCAGGGGTGGCCTTTATGTATGATAATTATTTGAGTACATGGCCCCCGACATTTCCAGCTGTGCACCGGTGCCCGAAACTGCAAATAGGCTCGGGATATAAGCTTCCGACTGTAAACTGATCCAATATAGGGATCGGAAGTGCTCCACGGGAACCAGCGGAGCGGTGTGGTATATGAATTAATATGTATACCATTTTTACATATCTTTTTGAAATGCGGCTTAGGGAAACTAAAAGGAGACGTTGGAAATACTGAGAACACCGAACCAAATATCGCTTCATTCAACCACGTTCGTGGCAAGCGGGCAAGTAGATTTTTTTAATGTTAAACAAAATGAGTTTGTGCCTCGCTCATAAATAGCTTTAAGACCAGGCATGGTGCTTTCTTTAGTCTGTTCATGATAATTTTAAAGATAACGTGGATTGATTATTTCAATCTTGGTCAAGGTTATGTCGACGGCGGACATTAAGAAGGCAACATAATTAATTGGTATTTTGTATCAATAAAAAGACTGAATAATTTTTTTCATTTACATTTTTGAGCACATACTGTATCTGGAGGGTTGACTGCCAACCTCACATTTGCCATGTCATAAAAGTTTTAATCCAAGTATCGTTGAAGGCTCTACGGTGTAAAAAATGTCACGCTTGCACACTCCTTCAAACCGAAAGTAAGCGAACAAAGATAGCAAAGGGAACCATTACACCGGCCCCTGCCCGCCGCGGAAGGGAAGCCTTTCCGATAGCTCTGACCCACGTGTCCGTGTCGCTGGTAAAGTCAAATGTATGACCGAAATATGGAAATGCTGTCAATGTTTCTACGAACATTTGCTGCATGGTTATGCAACTAAAATAATTTATTTAGGTCCTGGAGTAAAGTTGGTTGAATATTTAATAAAAGTTTCCTTAAGTGAATAAGCGTGTGAGGTTTGTCTTGACATGTGTGCAGGTCTCTTTAAAACCGCGTGAAATATCCCGGAGCCATGGAAGACGAAATTGTTCCAAATATAAAACGAAGCATATTCGATTAAAAGAAAACGAAATTTCATAAAATTCATCCCAGTAACTTTAGTTTATAATATCAGGCAAATCAAACGCGCTTCATATAGTGGGCGCTGTTGTATATAGAGGTCATTAATCTGAGTGTCGAACCAAATTTTTTAACGGTTCGGTTCGGGTTCGGGTTCACGGCTTTCGGTTCGGTTCTGGTTCAGTTTTGGGAATCAAAAATAACGGTTCAAACCGGTTCGAACCTTTTTGAACCGGTAAATTGGAAATCTATTTTCCGCGATGTTCTGGCAATAGACACTATTTACGCTGTGAAACGGTTAACAGTTTCTTCTTTCGTCCGTGCAATTCACTTTTGTTTCCTGGTACCAAAAATATGAAATTCAGGTATTTAGTTTCGACGGAACAGTAAAAGAAATTCTACATTAACGTACATGACGTCGTGTTTATGCGACACAACATCCCTCTGTTTACCACTCACACATACATTTTACATCAACCAAACTGTTTAAGTACAACAGTAAAGAGTTTAGCTTGGTAGTACATACCTGAAATAGATCAGCTTAAAATTTAACTATACTGTCTTTTCTGTCCTCCCTTTCTTCGTGTTTATGTAAAATTCTGAAGTTCAAGCTGATCTAAATACACAGCATAATATGTTGTCGCGAAGTGTAGTAGGTCGCATAAAATACCCGTTATATGTAAACTTTGTTTCGCAGTGTTAAAAGTTAAATCGTGATTGTGTTCTTGAACTTAAAAAATAACTACAACACATAAAATTATGAAATGGGCACTTGTCGCCATATATATCATGAAACATGCTTTACGATATTCGTTTCCCAATATATATAAGTAAGGACGACACAACTGAGGTAAAAGCAATGAAATTTTCAAAAATGTCACGAAAGTTTTAAGACAATCTCTTTCAGTCTATTTTCTATAGGAACACCGAACGGCAATCGCAATGCTTGTGTTTCTAAACAAATATTGTTTACACTCAGCACCGCGATGCATGCGACTAATCATGCAGAAAGGAGTAATCGAAATTGTTCACTCTAACGGATACGCACCTTCGCACTCAGATCGAACCTGGCCCAAAATAGCGCTTGCCCAAGTAAACATTTTCTTATACAGGATAAGCTGGCGTGGCCTGGCTGTTGAGGTTTGTTCTTGACAAGATGCCGGTAAATTTAATTTGGAAATGAGCATCACCCTTACTAACTGATGATTTTAACGCGACAGCGTTAGAGCTCATGTCGCAGAAAAGCCGATGTCGGTGGCGTAACTGGAAAATCCTGATTGGTCGATAGGGTCATGACGTCACAGCAACATGCCCTCGCTCAAGAATTTCACACAACTCACAATGCTCACGTAAAACGTGACATCACGCGTGGAACGAAAGTAGTGAAAACGAGACATGTAATGCGAATTAAAGGTCTCCGTATGTCACAAATGATTACACTTTTTAAAGTAATTTATTTGTCTTAAAGGGCAACTCGCTTCATTTTTGATTTCGAAAAAGCGGCGCGGTTCTCTTCCAGTATCGCCTTGGAAGACCGCACATCAAATAGTACGGCGTAGTTCTGTCTAAATGTTTCTTAAACGGTCTGGCAAACTTTGCAACTCGCCAAGTTGGAGAAATCGGCTGACTCAAAAGGCGAATTTAGGCGCAGCCAAAAGCATAGTCAAGTCTACGGCGTGGGCGGAGCCAACATTGAGTTAAACGTCCTCACCATTGCCCGCTTTGCTTGTTTTTACTTCTCTGTGCAAGCGTAGCGAATGACGTCAGCAACATTTCCTCCCGGCGCTCAGCGGTATCCACGTGATTGGCGTAACGCGCCTGCGCAGCGCGCCTTTTGGGAGTGATATGGCCGACCCGCCGTGATTCCGCCGTCTCCCGCGTCACAGCCGCCGCCGTCGTCTCACCGGTTGTGATTATTGTCTCTCGGGGTTTCCGTCCACACTATGGACACTACGTGTGCAGACATATGCCACTGGTTGTGCAGACGTCGAATGACGTAGACACCAAAACGTGGCGAAAGGTTCAGACGACACTTGCGGCACACGGCCACCCCAATCCCACCCCTCGTTGCGTATAGGATCACGTGACATCTCGTACCACGTTATGGCCATGTTATTGGCGGCCCGAGGCCAATGTTGCCGGACGGAGCCGAGGTTTTCGGTTTCGATTTCCGCTGGTGTTAGAAACCAATGTAAAAATAGATATCCCATTTTTCGCGAAGCAAATGACGTGGTGCCTTACTAGGGCTTTTAATGAAAAATACCTCATTATCTCAAAATCTTCGGAATTGAGCAGGTTACCCAAAGAAGAAAATTTAAGACTTTTCGGGTGGGGATTCGAACCCACGACCCTGTTGTTGCGAGTCAGACACGCTCCTCACTAAGCAACGCGAGGCACGCTTGCACGGCGAGTGAGAAGGCGATGCGAATGGGGCCAGTTAACGCTTTCCCGTTCCACTTTTCAGGAGAAACTTAAGCGTCCTCAAGATTGAGGGAATTGTAGTAGACCGTTTCCGCAGCTCGCTAAGCACCCGGATAGCGTCCGTAATCCCCCGCGAGACCTTGAACTATACAGATAAGGCTGGCGGCGGGCATGCGCAGGTGCAGCGTTTTCTTCCGGGATACCGTAGCGGAGGAGAAAAACGGTCTACTACAATTCCCTATTCTTTTGTTAAGTAAAACGAGTAGTATTTCATGTTCTACCCGACATGGCAGCTACATAATTGGACACGTTCTGACTGTTTGCGTGGGTAATCGTTATAGTTTCGCCGCGCACCCCTGTGTACTTTTTTTTTCTTCAGCCCACTGACATATAAAAAGTAATGCATCCCATATAGTGGCAATAGAGCCTACATGTTTGAGAAGTTACACGCGTAAGGAACACAGAGTTTTTGAAATTAACTTCAAAATGAGGAATGTGTGCAAGGCTGTCCCAAACAATTTACAACACGCCTGTCGAGGATAAAAACGCCGGAAAAGATTTGCAAAATACCTTTCAGACCTTTTCTTTTCCTGTGGGGAGGAGGGCATGGCCTATGGTGGTTGCCCCTTTGTTTATGTTGTGAAATGTTCACTTAGTAATTAAATATATATTGATAATGATCAAAAATTTCACTTTATAAAGTTCACATTACCGCTTGAGACCGACACGGAAGGACGATACCCGAAACTACGCGGGCTGTTGAGTCTGCGTAAACGTGTTTTTTGTTCAGTGATTGGCAGTGTGAAACGTCGGGTTGCAGTGTATGCTGTAAAGGACTCTTCGCTCACATGATAGATCGGAAGGCAAATACACGAAATGTGCAAAAAGAAAGAAATAATTAATGGTATTTTTTTCTAAATAATCGCTTACAAAACGCCTTACTGTAAAAAGAGATGCATAACGATGCATGCAATGAAATTCCTAATTATACATAAATAGCGCGAAGGGCAGACAACGATCCTTAAAATCCTAGTATAAATCACATTTCATCAGCTTGCATGAGCTCAAAACTTCGCGAAAAACTGCCTCGGGAGGCTAATGTTCTATTCGGTTTTACGTGCACTTGTTTTGAGATCTCACTTCACGACACTGTGCTTCAACAGTCATGTGCCCTAATTTTTTCTACGCTGCCGTACATCATCGCCATACTGCTTTATAATACTGCACAACTTTGCAATGAGGCATCTGTTGCTAGTATTTTGAACATCGCGATTTTCATCAGAAAGTTGATCTCTTTAACATGGTATGCGTGACGTCATCCCACTATATGCTGGTGGTCATTTGGATTTCTTCTTGCTGAGAAAAGCTAATTCAATGGTGAAAAATGCACGCTGCAGGAAGTTCTGAGACTCCGGAGAAGCCGAAAATGCGTGTTACAAGGCACGTAATATCATTCTTGGTGCATTTGTCGTGAGGAACGGCGCGAGCGTCTGGCACGACAAAGACGCGTTTTTGGCAAGAGGCGTTTTTTGCAAACAAAGTAGTTTCCGAGGCCACGCCTTTTGATCGGCGCCGAAGATACGGGGAGGAGGAGACGCTTTACGACACAGTATGTTCTTAAAACGCCCCCCCCCCCCCTTTCCCACCCGAACACACACACACACACACACACACGCTGCTTTTTCCTTGTTTTGTTGCTCCTCCACAAAATATTTTGTCTTCCTGATTGCCTCCTCCGTTTGGGTGTGTAAATTCGGCAATTGTATTTGTCGCGTGTTAACAGCAACCCTTGATTGCTTTTGTATTTTTTGCACCCCGTGAAGATTAAGGGGTCCTGTAAAGCGATATCGGGTTGGAATGCTCATGACTTTTCAGATGCGTACTGGTCCTGAGTCCGGCCCAGTATGACCCTTCGCAGACCGCCACTGATTCAGCAGCATCTTTGCCGTAGTGAAATTGCGGGAATAAAAATGAGACTACTTCTTTTAGTCTTGCCTTTTGCAGAGATTGATGAGCGTAATTATGGGATCAAAACTACTTACCTGACGACAGTTGAGCGCGACTCATGTATTGGACACCAGGAACTGCGTGGAGGCTGGACATCGGCTCGTAACAATCAATGCCTCTCGGCGGACACTTAGGTAGTGGCTCGTGTTTAACCACTGCGGTGAGGAGAACAGCCGAAATTTAACAATGCCCAGGGCTCAGCACGCGTTTTCTTCCTTTCCAACCTCTCAGCGCGGGGGGTATAATTAACGTTGGCACCAAAGGATAGGCAGCAGGCCACGTGGCGCTGCGAAAACCGAGTTGAGGGGATGGACGGTGCTCACATTTCTCTTTTTCGGGGGGGACTGGCATTGCCTAGAAAAGACAAGCTAAGAGCTTAAGTTTTATTCAGTTATTAACGTTGTAGGGAGTGATTTTAGAAGTATTTATTGAATTTATAAAAATCGTTTTATCGTTTTAAACAAAATACACGGTTGGTCTAAATTTAGGGAATAACTTGAGTACGAGGTTGAGTGTGAGATTTAGAGGCGGCTGCTAACGTTCGGCAATCCCTCTGGAGGCCACCAGAATCTTTTTTTTTCTTCAAGTATCCCTCCCATACATACATGTACCGTTCTATGTAACGCCATATTAATTCGTCGCATTTAGTCATTTCAGCACTTCTATTCTCAGGAACATCTTTCCTGGCCTAGTTCCAGCAACAACGAAAAAATATGTTTGAGTGCTGCCTCAATGATGTAAAATTGGTTCTGCAATATTTTTTATACCTTCATTAAATATACTGTTGGCCAAATGACCCCCCCCCCCCCCCCCGTTGATAGCTTGCGAAAACATCCATTAAAGTTTTTCCATCCGCGCGCAATGTGAGATGCAGAAAAAATAAAGGAAAGAGACGGTTGTCCATCTCCTCCTCAACTCGCAATTTGAACCAGGCAACCGCGTGATGTGACGCTAAATATATACTGTCAGTGTTCATGATAGTCATAAGCTAGGGTTTGGAAATCAAAAGCTTGGGCTGAGCTTCAGGTATTGTTAGAGTTGGGCTGTTATCATATTTAATTGAACATGAGCCGTTGCCAGAGACGTTTGGCGAAGCCGATTGTCATGAACCCAGGAAGCCCACTCGACTGGAAGGATTCTGTAGAAATCGCTCACGTCACAGTGTCACGTGACTCTCGGTGCAATCGTGACGTTCATGTTACGTCACGCTTTCGAACAAGATTAATGAGATCTAGTGAAACTTCCTCAAATTCAATCGGCTTGATGATGTGAGGCACGTGTTGTCATGTGGTCACGTGCCATTTCTTGACAGCAATTATTAACACCATGACGCCGCGTGACCACGCGCTACTCACGGTTAAATCATGAATTGCCGATACTAAAGCTGCCACAAAATTCACAATTTATCATATATTGGAATGCCAGCATATAGCGATTTGATCAATATGCGGAAATTTCAGCTGCCAATATTTTTATTCCCAAATATCGAATTTTCTTATACTAACAAGAAAAAATACCGCTTGAAGGTGTTGAATCGGCTACCGTTATATATATTTACTTTTTTCGGTTCGGTTCCGGTTCAGTTTTAAAAGGGTGGCGAAGATTGGGTTTGGTTCAGTTCCGGTTTGGCTGAAAATAACGGTTCGGTTCCGGTTTTCGGCTACCTGTTTGATATCAACTATCTGGACATTGTGCCAGATGAACTGATGCACCGGCTGAATATTTAAAAAATAGTATGTTCTTTCGGTACATAAAAGAAAAGCCAGAACGCAATTGCCGGAAAGTTGGATAAAGAGTGTTGTTCAAGTGTGGTGCACATTAGCTATCGCGAGGTTCACTGCGTCGACTGAAGCAACTTTTAATTCAGAAGATGGATGGGACAGTTACTCCGTGAGTTGTTCATCTTTAAGTCTCTTTTTTGCATAAAATCGGTTTGGATTACGCCAAAATTAAAATCTCGGCCCCTCCTAAAATTCAAAATAATGACTATGACCTTACGTGATTTTTACAAATACGTCATTGACTGTCAATCACATTATTGTTATTTAAATTCAAAGTGATTTAAATAACAAGAACCGCTCCCACTTCAAAAAAGTAAAGTGTGGCGTGGTAGCCATTTTTATAACTGCGAGATGTTATGATATGTTTTTTTACAAATATATCGCTGAAAAACAAACACAAGCCTCAGGATCATAGCCTCCTCTATACTGACAAAGCCCTGGCGAGATCGCCACGAGACCCGGCCGCCGAAAGTAGAAAAGGTGAGCCGTTGAGCGAGATGAGAGGAGGAGAAGATATGTAACGTGCGCCCCCGCCGCGGCGAGATGCCGAAACACACGCCGTCCCGAGCGGTGGAGATGTCGCTTCGTGCTCCTCGCCGTTCTTCTCGCTACCGCTTCTTTTCTCGTTGGATTTTTAAACCATGTTTTGGGTTCTTGCCGCTGCGAGTGAGCTGTGCGCTGATCTCACAGGCTCCCCGAGAAATTCTCTGTGCCACCAGATCCTCACGCGATCCTAAATCTGCGCCCGACGCTCTATGGCTCCGTCGAATCGAGACTGCCGGAGGCTTTGCGAGGTATGGAGAGCTATGCTCGAAAATTCGAGAAAAAAAATTGACAATGTAAAAACAAAAATGATTGCAAAAAGTAATTTGTCGTTCAGATAACTCGCCGTGTCCCTGGCTGTTTGGGGATGCTTCGGAGTGAATCTCGACTATGCTTTGTAGGGGTTTGGTTCTGGCGGTGTGGCTTAGTTGTTGGGTGTTGGTTCCTGGACGGACGAAACTCAGCCTCCCCAGATCTGCTTTGCCCCGGCCCGCCTCTTTGAATGTTCCTCCCCTCTCCCACTGCGCGATCGTTTTCTTCTGTATTTTTTCCACGGTATCATCACTGATTTGAAAAAAGCAAGGAAGTATTTTTTTTGCATTCTTCCATCAAATACCACGGCAAGGGCAATTTAAGTACTGGAAACACACCGGACTTGCGTGAAGATCGTTGATTCTAGTGCATCGGTTATCCAAGACTATCCATTTCGAGGAACGCAGATTGTTTTCTGATCAAGAGTCGAGATTCCGGTGTCGATGATGCTGATAAAGCTGTGCAGAGGCCCACAAACCTCGTAAACAAATACGAACATGCTAGGCAGTATCAGTCATATAGGTATGCATTAATCAATGACTGAGATGTACTAAAATATTGCTTAAACTGAAAAAAAAATATTTTTAAGGTTTACGCGTGGCCAAAAAAGAAACTTCAGGAGCTCAGGAGTTGTGGGTATGTTAGTCACGAAATTTTGGGTGAAGATTCGTCGGGAGCGCTAGGAGCGATCGCAGGGACGAAGCATGAGTCACAAAGCTCGTGGCAGAGAGACGCAAGACTTCAGCCATGGCGGAGTAAAGCCGATAAATACTGGAGTGATGACCTGAGGCCCCTTTCTCCGGACAGAAGCGGTGCCACTGCCTTTGACAAAATTATATGTGGAGAGGTAAAACGAAATTCAAAAAAATAAAGTTTCGTCCAACCTCTTGCGCATTCACGTGCCTAACAGGTTTAAGCCAATTAATAAATCAAATCAAATAGCCGAACTACTTTTTTAAATTAATAAATGCACATTTTGAGGAGGAAAGAAGACACAGCCACCCATCGGAACGAGCTTGCCCAATATACGAGGGGCGTTTATTGTTTTACTTTTAAACATACTTATTTATTTTTTTGGTAATTTATGCCTCTTGTTTCTTCATTCGCTCTTCGATTGTTCTCTTTTTTTTTTGTAGATGTTCTGGTTGTTTAATTAATGTTATTAACTGCGAAATATTAATATGAAAGAATTAACAATAAGTAACTTGGTTTATATGTCGCTGTACGACCAGACATTAATACTATCTCTAAATGTTCTCATGCCAGAGATGGTTTTCATTGTTGTTGTAATTAACACGCCAGTGATGTTTCCCTAGTTTTAGTTGTTACTGTGTATGTTGTATTTAAGATCTAATTTTCGATTCAAGATTCCAGTTAGGATATGTGACTATATTGAGGGTTAGTAACGATACAATCTTGGCGCTTTGATTACGTCGGGATTGAATTGCAGCTATAAAACGTAATTAAAAGGCTGTGCTACGAAGAAAGTATATACGAAAGACTTGTCCTGATGGTGCCGCTATAGGGGTCGGAGATCGATCGAGTGAGAAACTAGATAATACGGCCCGGTGCGATTGATTTTGCCATAGCGCACTTCTTGTGGACGGTCGCTTTTGATAGTGTTAGGAAGGTGAATTTGAAGGCAAAATAAGCTGCCCGTCTTGCCATTTTAAAGTTTTTTCGGTTTGCCCAATCAAAAACTAATATGCTAATGCATCTGAGACATATTTAATATATATTAGTGTAATTAGTTTCCTATAGGTCCTGTCTTGGTTCTTTAACTGGATTCCCAAATATTAAGTTGCTCCAAAGAATGATTAATTGTTTTTATTACCCCAAAATGAATATACAAAGTTTTATAATTATATATTTATAGCATACTTGCGTATGATAGCGCCTGCTTGCTATCTTTTAAGTTTCCAAAAATACTTCTTTGTGTATTAGGTTTGTTTGTTTCTTTACATTTATTTAAACGTATACATTTTACATTATTTACATTGGTAATGTTTTTCGGATTCTAGCTTTTGCGGATATATTATACCACTGGGATTAAGTCCCATCTTTCTTATTTTCTACATTAATGTATATTTAATTTGCATTATCTAATTACACTATTTTTCTTTACTCTGTCAAATTGTGCTTTTCACATGTCGTTTTAGGTAATTATCTTGAGTCACTATATTGTTATTTTGTGTTCGTGTCATTTTTATTTCTGTAGTTATGTTTAGATATGATTCTTTTAGAAGTTGAATGACAGTTTTGTTGGTTCTTTGTCTTGAGGAACGTTTTGATTTTCAGGGTTCAGTTGTTTCAAGTGTTTCCGTGCATGACTTGCACATTATTCTATATTAGGTTAGCTATTTTCTTCTTTTGCTTGTTGTGCGAGGTCCGCAGGAACTAGTCTTCAAGACCGAACGATTTTTGTTTATGATAGTTTGAATTTTGAACTTTGAACTTTGAGACTTGGCTAACCAGCGTATGCACGCAACGAGGACACCGGACAAAAAGCTAACAGAAGCTAGCTTGACTGGGTCCGGTTGCCCTTGCACGTACGGGGAACACAATCAATATTTAAACAATCCTAAAATATTTCTTGCAATATTCAAATCAAACAATTTAAAACGTTCTATAAAATTTTAAAATCACCGACACTAGAGAACAATTTTTTTCTATAATTTAACAACACAAAAAGTACGCAATGTTTTCTTAGTTTGCAATGAATATCGATGCGGTTCATTACAATGTTGTTAAGCAATGTAAGGTAGATTATGAGCAAGAGACTGCAGTGCATAATGTGTACGGAAATGGGGAACCTTCCAGAATTCTCTACGACGAACATCGAAGACTGATTCACGCTCAGTCTAGGTTTGCCTATTGCTGTGACCAAAAAATTTAATAAACTCCAAAGTTGAAAAGAAGCCGTAAAGATAATAGCAAACGATAGTCATAAATACAAGAAAAATTTCATGATATTGTACGCTGCCAAATATAATGGTTCAGCATGTGTGTCGCACGGAACAGTAGCACTGGAAACGAATAATTTTTTCTGAAGAGTTATTCGTTTGCTAACGTTACTTTTGGTCGTTTCTGCCCCAAACTAAAGTGGCAGTAGTTGATTTGTGAGGCGAGACAGAACCATGATCCATTTGAATCTTCTGCCTGTTTGTAGGAAAAAAGAGAGCGACGGTGACCGATGATGCCAGCTACCTCTGTCGGTTTGTGAGTTAGAAATTCTATATGATGATCCCATTGCACCAAACTCTGAAAAAATTGTGCCTAGCGTTTTATGATGACTTACTATTTCCAATTTCCCTGTTTCCAATCTTAAGAGCGCTAACTAGCATCAATACGTTTATTTACAGGTCTAAAAACAAGCGCTTTTGTTTTGGTAGTTATTTATTTCGAGGCCATTTTTTCTGGCCATAAAGAGAAATGTTCTAAGGTAACGTGTACCTTTAATAATCAGTTCATCGATATTACGTTGCAGAAATAAAAATGCTAGAATAATCTGCATACGATCACAAAACGTGAGGTGTTGACCAAATGTTGACGATGTCATTTATGTACACATTGAGACGAAGTGGGCCAAGCATGCTGCCCTGCAGGAACACCACACTTCAATAGTTGCAAGGATAAAGGTATAACCATTTATTGAGACACACTGGTTGCGATGTTGTAGATGATATGACTGAATGAGCGCCAAAGACGTGCCCCGTACTACCATAACAGGAAGGTTTATCAAGAAGCGCTGCATGGTTAAGAGAGTCGAAAGCTTTGCTCAAGTCAATAAAAAGTCCCAGTGTCATCTGTCGTTTGCTCTATATTTTTTAGCTGCTAGTTCCTTCTGTGTTAACAAGGCGCATTCCGTAGACTTTCCCTTAGGGAGGCTAGCTGGAAGTCCGTCAGCACTGAATATTTTATCCAAAGTTATCTAAACGACGCGAAACCATTTGATACCATAGCCGCTTTGGAAAATGTAGGTAAAGCAGATATTGGCCTTATAATTTTGTATTTACATTGTTATCACCTCCCATATGCAAGACTTGGAGACTTTCGCGAAGTTCCATGTTATCTGGGAACTTGCCGGTGTGGAGACAGGCCAAGTTAAATATATACCATACCAACATTGGGGCAATTATATCAATCACAAATTTGACAGGCTTTATTTGTATGTCATCAATGTCGTGGCTTCTGCTATTAGTAAGTCTCACAAATACATTAAACACTCTCGACTCCTCAGTAGGGGCCAGGAAAACAGGTTCGTCTACTCGACTCGAGATAGACAGAGGCAGCAGGCATTGTGAGCGCGGGTAGGTAAGTTTGTAAAATAGCGATTAAAATAATCAGAGAGGCAGTATTCCCGACACATTTTCACGAGATATCAAAAGCGTGTTTATTGATTGTTTTTATTGTTACGTTGAAGTACTGTGTTTATGGACTGCCACAATGGCAGGGGCTCTTTTTGGTGCGCGTCATGAAGAGAGACGTTTGAGATAATCCTGACTTTGCCTTTTTGTGCGTGTAAACAGATGTAAGTTGATTGCGATATTTCTTGAACGCAGTATTATCATCGTCATATCTTGATGAGAGGTAGGTCTGATACAATCGAATTTTTTTCCGTATCATTGCTAAAATAAACGGGGTAGCCCATGGTTTTTCTTATTCGCTTTTTAATCGTGACAGTCTTGTACGGAAAAGATGCGACGTAAATTGACGTGAATGTACTTATGAGACTCGCCGTACGCACTGTTCACGCACTTTCTCAAGAATACAGGGCTCCAGTTAGTTTCCATGACCGTGCTTCCGAAAACACCGCAGTTGGCGGTCTGTCACAGGTTGAAATGCTAGAAATGTTTTACTAGCGCCGCTGGATAATTGTTGAGCTTTAAAACATAAAAAATATAGGTAAATGATCACTTATGTCTGCGCCACTTATCGTACCTGCGCTAGGCAACAACGAGTGTTTATATTTGTAATGAAAACATCAATAGCAGTTAATGTAGAATCAGTAATTCTAGTAGGAGACGAAATGACGTTACAAAACCCGCTACTACTGAGAGTGTCCTTCAAGTCGCGACGAAACAGACGAGTTCTCCAAAACATTCACATTTAAATCACCACCAAGAACAAGCAAATAGTTATTAGCACTAACAAAATCCAACTATTTTTCAAGAAAATGCAAGCAATCATTCAGATTGCCAGCTTCGGAGGAGCGATACAATACAGATAGTAGCTGGCGCCCATGTTTCGAGACTTAGAATCTCATAGTCATTTGCGATTTCGTTAAAGTGGCCAAGTATTTCACACTGAATATCTTCTACTGACATAAATGCAAACCCCGCCCCCTCGTTTGCCACTACGGTTTTTAAGAAAAAATGATTGTAGCCAGATAAGATAAGAAGACATCGTCTTCGCTTTGGTACCATGTTTCGGAAAGCATTATAATTTTAAACATAAAACAAAACTTGTGTAAAGGTGTAATCCCGACTTATCCGTTTTACATTTCACAGAACGTATATTTAAATGCAAGATAGAGGTCATGCCATATATTTCTGCGTGCTATTTTACTTCATCGGGCAGCGCAAATTTCGTTGTACCCCTACCGACCGCGATCGGGAAGCCACGTAACGAACTATTTTGTCATCTTTCGTACAAGGTTTTCCTGCTGCATGTTTATTTGTTCTTTGGCCTTTCTGTTGGATCTTCGTCTCCGCTTTGTATAAATTTCATCCGCGGCCTCAAGTATTTTTGTGGCGTTGATTATTTCCAAATATTGCAGATGTGGTTGCGGTATTGTAGTTGCTTTAATTAAGTTTGTTTTAATTTGGCGCTTGAAAAAAAGAATCCGTGGGAAGGTGGTGAAGTAATGTCGATGGGTCACTTGCCTTCCTTCCACAAAGGCAGTTGTTGGTTTTGGGATTTTAAATCTGAAAAGATTGAATGACGAGTTGCCATGACATGTGATTGTATGTGTTTAAGAGTTTTCTGTGGTTGGGAAAGTGTGCGGGATGTTGTTTGTACTTAGAAAGAATAAGAGGATGACGTTACTGTCCTCGTCCCAGCTCCTCTCCATTCTTGAGTGCTACTTCAATGTGGTTCGTCTCATTTCTGGTTTGGTTATGTGGGGTTTTTTAAATTTTTACACTATAAACATGTATTTAGTGCACCTCTGCAGGAATGTGCATTTTTGACATAATAATATATGTCATTCATTTGTCATTATTCCCGGCGTAAGCGCCTTAACGCATACTAGTTGTCAAGTATGTTAAGTTTTGAATTTGTTAAATAAGTTGTTGTACGTTGTGTATTCCTTTAGTTTTTGTTTCTGTATTTGGATGACTTGACTAGAGAAAAACTGTATTTGCATATTTTTATTTTTGCACGGTTAGTTATATGAGTTTTGTTATAATTTAAGTCTTCTTCAAAAGCTGATTTTTTTGCATCATATTTAGTAGCGTAATTAGGCAATTTGTATTGTGCAACATGCTATCATACTTTGTTTGATGGTGATATAATTATAAAAGCTGCACCAGCTTTTTTGGTGTGAGTGAATCATCTGAATATATATATATAAATTACTTGGGGTGGTTATATTTTGTTTATATTCCTGACTGTGTAGAGTTGATGGGTGAAATAAATATGAATCCGAGACAGTGGATTTGTATAATCTGAATGAAATTCCTCGGCTTATTACGTTTTGATTTCTTATTCTCCTGAAAAGGCATGGACTAGTTTTCCTCTTTTGTTTTAATGTAATGTGAAGTGAGATAAGATAATACAATATCGGAAGATTGGCATTACTTCTGGTACGGTATCCTCTTGATGTATTACCGCGTATGTATTACCCAGTGGGTACCGCGTACAACTGTCCGCACAGATGTCCCAGGGTTCGAATCCTTAGACCACCAGATGTTTTATTCACTTCTAAGACGATGCTTCTAGAGACATTCCGAAAAGGTCGGGGTTAGTTCTCGAGACAGAATGCTCTTGCACCAGGAATGTGCACAGTACTGAGATGTTCTAAGAAAGGAGAGTGCTCGAGTGGCCTTATACGGTCGGTTGTCGCGCGCTCGACCCTGTTGTGCCGCCAACACTCGACGCCTTCCGACGTGCCTTGTATTTCCCTGTAATTTGGCACAAGTTCACCCTAGTAAACGTTTATTTTGTTCAGTTTTACTTCGCCTTGTCACTTATTTTCGTGACAATACTGCATAATGGAAATCGTTGCTTTTCTTCTTTTTTTCCCATTTAAATTTCAATTGTCAGTTGTTCTCCGCCATGTACATAGCTCCATAAACAAAATATCTTCCGACGCATGCGAGGTGTTATTCCCGCTGGTTTTTTAAATTATTACTCCAGTGTGTGCATGCATATGTCGATATTGTGATGTTCTCTGAAAAGCTTTTCACGGAGATACTCTGCATGGGTAGAAAGAGAATAAGTTTGCTAAAATGTACTACACAGCATAAGCATTGAAGGTATATATTTTAGACTAATATTATTAAAATTATATAGTCGGTGGGCGTCGTTTGCGTTAGTCGTCCGCTTGAAACAAAAAACATACAGTGGCATATCGGAGTAATTTAGAATAATCGGTGTTCTTTGGTACATTTAGAAACTATTTTTAAAACTTGTGTTCAAAGTGCCTTCAAGGGCACTTCTAGTTGTACCAGAGACAGTCAAGACGGTATCATCCGCATATGCTTGGATATTTACTGAAATAGGAAAGATCTATGTTTTGCAGTTTTCGAAATTAACATATTTCGTCAAAGCGGACTTATGAGGGGAGCCTTGAAGACATCCCAACTCTAGGAGGTTGGCTTGCGCTCGATTGCTTGGAGGAGAGTGGTATGCCTGATTTGATATGCAACAACATTGTTTACGAGTCACTGCAAGTTTGATGGGCCGCTTGTTTTTTAATATTAAAATGAAACAAAGATATCGCCAAGCTGAGTCAAAATGCGCTTTGGAGAGTCCGGGAGATTAAACCTGAGTGTTTGCCCGCATGCCTTATTTTCTTCAAGAATGTGTTTCAGTTGGTTAAAAGCATTTGAAGAAGATTATAGTGTGAGTGAATCCATATTTGTTCTTGATGAAACAATATGTTTTATATAAGAAATGATAAAAACAGCATTTAGTAATCGTTCTAAATTTTTTTCAAAATACTGATTTTTTAAACAAATGAGATTTATATGAACGATGATTCTCGGTTACTTGAAAGGGTTTGGTGCAAATTAATTCACTTAACCTTCTTCGACTCTATTGGAAAATATCTGTATTTGAGAGCACTGTTTATATTTATTACAAATTGTGAGGTTGTCAGAAGAAGATAGATAGCATCATGTTCGTCGTTATATTATCTGTCCCTGGACTGCTTCTAGGTTTGAGTTCTTTTTATTTTTCTTAACTTCATTTTTTCGGTGAAATAAAGATCATTAGGGTTAGAAGATTCCATTTAATATTTGTTCTGATTTTCTTTTGCGTTGGTGAATCTATTTCATAATTATTCTTTTTGAAGTAAGGATTGTGATATAGGGAGGAGGGCTAATGATGCAAAGATCCCATTTTAAAGTGCCGTCTTTCTTTTTTAGTATTTGTGGAATTATAAGGGGTGCTTGAGTTTTTCAAAGGTGTACTTTATAAGGTAATCCGACTATGTTTTGATTTGTTGGTTTCTGTGGCAAACGTTTTGCCATGAGTTATATTTGGCATTTTGAGATTTATATTTTATAGTGTTTAATAAGATCACTAGTAAAGCTTTTTTAAAAAGGTTGTTTTAGAGTCTGTATTTTTACATCTTTGAAAGAGGCAAGCGAAGCGCTCTTACTTTTTTCTTCTTAATGTCCAATTCTTCGCCACGCAAGGGATGTAGTTTTGCATTTGCTTGACGTTTCTCATAAATTTGTTTCTATATTTACAAAAATAGTTAAAAAAATATTTGATATTACTTTCAGTTGAAAGAAGACTGAGATTATTTGCGCGAAACCTACCTCTTTTGAACCATCGTTCATCATGAATTTCATTTGTTAAATTCATTTCGCCTTTTTTATCAATTGTTTTTATTGGTATTCGTTTTTCATCATATAAAGAAAAGAATGTGTAGGCATGGTCGCTGAGAGAAACATTTTTAAAACACTTCAAAGCTCTACTTCTGGTAACGTATTTGAATTTATTAACGCTATGTCAATCCAACTTCTACCATTAATTGTTTCTAAAGTTGGTATGGAGTCAATTTGTGTTTATGTTTGTCAGGTTATTATATAATGCAGATGGTACCTCGTTTGTCTCTTGCATCATTTACCAAACACTACACTTAGCATTAAAATTCCCTCTATTATCCATTAGGCGTTAATATGTAAGAATTTCCTAATTGGTTTATTTAATGTAAAATAAATTACGTAAGGATTATTTTGTCGGTGAGCAGTATAGACAAATTAGAAATATTTTGTTAACTGTGTTTATCTATTTGAATTATTATTTTTATCCCAGTCAATTTAATTGAAAATGGTGTCAATACTTTATTTCAAATTATTGTGCACATATTCGTGTTATATTTGCATGAGATACTATGTCATTTAGTGAACATCCTAATATGTTATTATTCCTGGTGTAGCAGGTTTGAAGAAATATAATGTGAGGTTAAATGTCACATATAACTCATGAGAAATTTCCAGCTGCTGCGTGATGAATGTACAAAAATTAAATTGTAATATTTTTAGACGATGCCATTTATTTTCTTTACTTGCGTACAAAGTTCACAATTTATTAATTTTATTTTGTTTATATAGAAGGCATGTTTCGTAATAAACAGAATGGCTGGTAGCTGATATAGTTCCTTAATAATGGCTGGACTTGCAACATGCAGGGCATTTTTCCTTTGTATCTCCTTCATGTACTGTGCTGCACCTGCTCACACGCCGCGTACAATCTGCTGAACAGTAGCGGCGAGTGTTGCTGTATTGGCAGCATTTTGAGCATCTTCCTGTCTTCAAGTATTCTGAAGTTGATAGCGTATACGCTTCGAGATATATACACTTCTTCAACGTCTTAAAGGGTATAGCGTTGGTTCGAAAGTTGGTCTTTGGTTTATTAATCGATTCAGAAATACGCCTTTGATGGGGATCTGCTCCTGCGTAATGTTTTATGTGTTCTGTTTCTTTAAGGGTTAAGTACGGTTTCACAGGTGACCGACGGGTCGACACCCGTCACCTTAATTTGTGGTTTGAATCTTATGGCGAATTTTAGGGGTCAGCAGTTATTTTACTGGATATTGGCCTTAATGGCTGCTTTGGGTGTTCAAACTGTCCTTGTTGGTCGCTTGCACACTCAGCCGTTTGAAGCATTGTTTTGCTGGATACGTTTTGAATATTGAGTAGATGTGTTGAATTTAGATGTTATCGCATTCCAGGTGTTAAACTTTGGTTTCCCATACACCGGAGGCTCCTCTGGATTTCGGAGCAGGTTCTGTGACCGCTTCAGCTTCTATTGTATTAGTAGTAGGTACTGCCGAAGAACAGCGCCGGTGCTTAATATTCTGAAGACAAAGTTGGGCCCGAAGGATTTGCGGAACGCGCTAATTGGACTCTCGTGACACTGACGTCGCGCCAAGCGGTGTCAATCATTAAGAACTCTAATTTCTTTGGTCGGCAGAATGCTTAACAAAGTTATCGAGTCGCGCGTGGAGCGCACGGGGAGCATGATTGAACGGCTGCGCCGATGACGTATCGCTCGTTTGTCCTACATCCCTCGCCAAGCTAGACAATGCTTTGTGGGTATTTCAAGCGACCTGTTGAGCTCCAAACCCTCCAAGGTTGTAAAAAAAAATATTGCGAAACCTCGTTTGTCGAAGTTGTCGCTGACGTCAGCGACGTGTGCAGAACTTTGCGAGAGCCGTGGTTTTGACTCGAAATCTTCGCTTCCCGATCGAGGCAAAGTTAAAACTTTGTCAACATGGCGGTGCTGTACGCTGGGGCTGGGCTTATCTTGCTACACCGTCCTGGCGTTGCTGATGAGACTACCGGGACACTGGGGATGCGCTCAGCTCCCCCGACGTAGACTTGCGACGACGGTACAGACTGTCGAAGGCCGTTGTCGTTGGCTGTACAAGAGCGTTCGCGCCCAGGCCGAGGCGGCGAGTAGTCGCGTCTACCATGACCGTGGAACAGCAAGTTTTCAGCGCGCTCCGGTTCTTCCGGAACCGGTTGCTTTCAAGGCATGGTGAGTGACGAGCACACTGTTGTCTCCCAGATGACTGTGAGCCGGGCTCTCAGGGGTTGTGCCGCTGCCATCGTCGAGGTGCCTCCGGCACTCGTTGGATTAACACCTACATGCGAAAGGCAAGGCCGCCACCGGGGAGGACTTCGCGCCCCGTCGGCATGTTTCCTGGCGTTGTTGGGTGCATGGACGGGGACTCATGTCGCGTACCACTCAAATTCCACTGAAAATATTGTCTGAAAAAAGTTTGTACACCGCCGCAAGGCGACTGAACTCGAACGAAACTGAAACCAATGAAACTTTCAATGAACCCTGTCCCGCAGTGTTGCTGGTACTTCCGACTGACTGCGACGCTACACAGACGACGAACTTTGCTCCCGAAGATTTGGCAGGTGTGATGCTGTTTACGTTGTCACCGCGAAACCGATACCAAAACTATTTACGTCTAATAGCACTCACCACTGATCTCTAAGGAGGCAGTTACGGATAGAGGCCCATATGTGCTGGGGTCGAGCGACTCCACCGGCAGTCATCGCGGCCTACGGGCAATACTTGCTATAGGAGAAAAGGGAAAACTAAATTTTTTTACATTAGTAGGTTGTTCTCGACCATAGGCACATAGTGTTTTCCGCAAATAGTTTATATTGTGGGCAAGAATATTAGACGCGTTGGAATAGCAATCTTTTTAAATAAATGTTGCTGGTTGTAAAGAGTTGAGGACGACTTTGTGGGCGTTAACTGTGACGTGAACAATAAGACCAAGGGTTACCGGAAGTTAATGTGGAGTCATTCGTGATCTCCAGAGTGTCAGGCTCCTTAAACGATATGTTGGTAACTGCGGGGACATTCGCATCGTTTTAACCGCATGTATAGTACTTCTGGTGGCTTTTCTTTGAACTGCTGGCAGGGCTTCCGTGGCAAACTGGAACTCCGGGCATGCCGTTCAGTTGCTGAACGTGTCCATTTTGACCTGGCCACCGGAAACCGTGACGTCGGTAAAATCGGTGGTGCTCCGGCCCTTTTTCTTTTTTAAGTCGATGTTCGAACGTTTGAAAAATGTCTATTTGATATTCAAGCACTCGATATAATGATCGCAGCACGTTATAAAAGGCTGCCTTGAGCCGCCGCGTACAAGCTTCCTACTTTCGCGTGTTTCTTGCTTAAGACTTTTCGTGTATTGCCTGTTCAAGCGATGGCCGCGGGTGATGCCAGCGACGGGCTCCCGATCTGCGATCAGACGCAGTGTGAGTTCTAATGCATTGCACCCGCAGTGCTGCACCACCGGAGAACCGACCCGAACAGACTTACCGGAATGCACCGAGTTCCGACTGATGCTGACGCCATAGGTGTTCTAGAAAGTACCGACCTCAAGCCAGAAACCAAGCGCCATTATGTTCTACGTGATGGGTGGGAATGCGAGTGCAGCGTCGCTGCCATCATTTTTATATAAACTTTGGTTGCTGCAACGTATGGCTTATATTTGCGATGACTTCCAGTTAAGCAACTCGGCTGTCAAAGAGAGATATCTACACGGCGTAGGTTTCCGAAACAGCGGACTACAAGACAACATACACTAAAGAAAATTGATGGCACTGTACGCTGGAAACTGGCACAGGCAACATGATAGTATCAGTGAACCACTAAAAGCATACGGCGTAAATCTGGATTGGTTGGAGTATAGCAGCAATACGTTTTATAAGACTTTTTATTTCCCTGGTGAGGGCGTTGAGGAACGCAGGCTTTCTCAA
Source organism: Ixodes ricinus (assembly GCA_037355805.1). Classification (NCBI taxonomy): domain Eukaryota; kingdom Metazoa; phylum Arthropoda; class Arachnida; order Ixodida; family Ixodidae; genus Ixodes; species Ixodes ricinus. Next base: position 91,239 of record JAZHYW010055962.1, read on the forward strand.
ACAAAATACGACGGAGCCGTTAGTGACGTTCAAATATGATTTTGCTCAAGCCTCGGGCGCGTCTCCATGTTTAGCTTTCCCGGACGCTAATTAAATGCATCCTGAGATTTCTGCTGTGGGAGCTTTGTCGACAAATGTTCCACTTTTCACCCGAACACGGATGATGTTGATCTCGCGGCCTCTGTGTTGGTTCTGTACTTTTCATTACCTCTGGTAAGGTTCAGCGTCTGTACGGCGACATAGCGACTCAATTTTTCACATAAAGCACGGGTCGTCGATTCTTTGCAATACGTAAAATATCAACACTTCTAAATTCATGCTCGATTTGAGTTTGTAGCCCCGCGGGACACAAACGGCAATCTACTTTTTTTCTTTCAGTTCGCTGTGCGATACTCCTGTAGCAGACGAACTCCCGTCGTCTGCTCTCACTCTCATCCTTAGGCCTGGTTCACACTTACAGCTAATCCGCTGCCGCCGAAGCGGAATCGGCCACCGGCAGCTAGTGACGGTACGCGGTAAATACGAATTCATACAGAATTCGCCCGCCGATTCGTCATGGGCAGGCCTTAGCGAGGCATGACGAGATCAGAATTTCAGCCCAACGGTGCTGGAACAGACAACGCACAGCGAACGGCGTGAACGCTCGCCTCCCCAGCTGTCTCGTGCTCATTTTCCTTATAAATTATCAGGGATTTTCGTCCCTCCAAGCTCAAAAGTTGCAAAGTTGAGCGCGCAGAAAGGAGGAAACTTTGCGGGGGTTCTTTTGGTCACTCCCTCAGCTATGTGAGAAAGCAAATGTTTTGTTCCATGAGTTTTAGCGACCCTGAGGTCCTGCAAGGACTGAGGCGTATATCAGAATTATTTCGCGTGCTGCATACCGGCTGTTCGACTTTGCCTTGGAGATGGGCTATCTCCATAGACACTAGGATCAGGGAGTCTCGAATAGATTAACTTTCTTGTTTAAATCTGACCACGCCTCGTGCGACAGGCACTTAGCGTGTCGCTGTTAGCTTGATCATGGATTCTTTAATGGCAGCATATTGGCGAAACGTATATACCACCACGGGGTTCAGATTGTGGAGGCAACCAACACCAACGGAACCGTTACGGTTTCGTCTGATGTATCGCGTTCGGCGGAGGTCGATGCTGTTTCGGTCATTGTTTTCCGATTGTCGATATGCTTTAACCTGCCGTGTAATTACTGAGCGTCAAAAGTGATAGCAGTGTTCGACTCTGTGCTCGGTGTAAGTTGGTCAATATTGTATGTATTAGTGTTTATTATATCAAGAAGGTCTCGTTGGAATAGCTAACGCTTTCGCTGCTAGATAGTAAGTTTAGTACAATGGGCCTGGCTTTTAAAATAAAAAGTCCAAAAACGAATGAGCCGTTTCTTTGCTTACAATTGGTAATTTTAGAGTATTGTTATTCTCACGTTTTCTTAATTTTATTATGAGGTCCAAGTTATTATATTACATAGGTTAATTGCCTATGTAGTTTTTCGCAACTGAAAGAGGTTGGTGTTTTCGGGTTCGGTGCGAAGGTTCTTTGCAGTCTGGATATTGTCGGAGATTGTGATATTTGGAGGCAGAGTTTGTGCAAACACTTCAAAAACTATCCAAGAGTAACTGCTGATTTGATTTAACATGAAAAATACAGAAGGGAGGGTAGATGGGGCTATTTTAGACAAGACTTGGGTGGAGATGGGTGGACGACAGAAGTGATCGCAGGACAAGGAATGGAACACGAGGCGCGTGGCAGAGAACGCGGAACATCAGCTATGGCGGCGTAAGCCGACAAAAACAGAACATTGACTAAAGAATTGCTACACTTTTGACCTGACACACTTTTCTCCAGAAAGAAGCGGTGACCGAGAATACCATAAGGTGCTAATTCTTAAATTTCATACAGGAATGTGGCATTTTCGTATCAATATATCAGTACAACTGGTGGAAACCTTTAAGGAAATTGAATCTGAATCTTTAATCTTGGAATTAACAAATACTTAACGAGGCACAATGTAATAGCTGTGGTTCTGAATTTAATATATTACTTCTTTATAAAGATCCACCGTTCGTTGCAAAATGTATTTTAATCGGATTTCTTCAACTATTATTCTCCTTTGCTTCTTTTGGGTAAAGTTGAAGGTACAAGCGTTTGAAACTTCAATATATTATACGCCAACAACAAGACTCTTATTATGATCCCTCTAGAAAAAAGTAATGCAATTCCGACTCCGAATGCGTTCTGTGGTACCGAGGCTGCATGAGAATGCTCCTCTGCGTAAAATATTATTTCGCCCAGATATTTATTCCTGGCCCCAACACTCGGCATTTTTGGCTTGGGTGAGTATTGGATTTGTTTGAGAAATGTTTCATTCTTCCTTTGCCTTTCTCCTTTCTGAAAGCATACTTATCCCGTCGAAAAATTCCCCGCACCAAGCAATGTCCCATTGCGACTGCATTCACCTCCTTATTCCGCCCACGATGATGGTGAGAATTTTTGGCGGGGCGCTTCTCTGCCTTGGAAATTTCTGTGCTAATCTCCGAACTAGGTAGAAATCGATTCCTTGCCTAGATTTCTTTGCACAAAGCAATAGACCAGGATTTCAGAGACACTGCAGCGATGGCCAATGCAATGCTTTGTGCAATCAATAATGTCGTTCGCTGGTCACCGTGGGGGGCTCTATCGCAGGTTCCTTCCCCAGGGGATCACATTTGTTCCTCAGCGGGATCGATATATTTTTCGGCGCTGATTATCTGTGACGTCAAGTTCTTTTGTTGAGTGAGCCCTCTTGACATGGGAGAATTTCTTTTTATGGCAGATTTGTAATTGTTCAAGTGTTGCTCGATTAGAGTTCACGATTTTATAATAATTTGATGGGACAGCCTAAAACAATACTACCGCGAATAGACATAGCCGGGAGCCGCTAGGCAGGTAGCACTAGCTATGAACAATAAATAGCGCTTGTCAGACTTTCCGTTCTTGTTTATGTGTGTTCTTCATGCTATTATTGTACAATGTGCATATCCAAATAACCCACTCTGATTTATTTACTTTATTTGACACAGAATACTGCCAATCCCTCAAGGGATGATAGCAGGCATGGGGGCAGAGGAGAAACAAATATATACGATTTGAAGTAACCAGAGTAAACAAAAATAGAAGTGAATAAAAAAATGACTCATACATTGACAAGAAATTCCGGTATTCAATTTCACAAAAAAAAAATAGAGTATACGACAATTATTATAAATAAATACTGTG
>JAZHYW010055963.1:0-11849 GCA_037355805.1 Ixodes ricinus
GGGTTTAGTGGCGTCCCCGAAGGCGACGCCGCTCAACCCGGAAGCGGGTTGAGCGGCATTAGCAGGGACATTTTTCCGTTAAATTTGGCGGAGGTCCCATAATGCAACGCGCGCGGTTACGTCAACTCCCACGCCCACGTCGACGCTGACGCCGACGCTGCTCAACCCGGAAACGGGCGCCTAAAAGTCTCTAAAACGATTTTGCGCGTGTGTACCAACAGAATGAAAAAGGTTTCTTGGCGTACTGGTGGTACCTCGGAAACTATGGACATCAGGTGCATCTAGTCTATCTTCTCAAAGACATTATCTACCCAGACATGACTAGGAATCGTTGAGTTCGTACTCGCTCGTTCCCGGTCCCTTCTGTCCCGCGGTGCGGCGGGTTACCTCCAGTCGTGCGCGGCAGCCATTGTTCACCGTTGACAAGTTAGCCGCCGTCCTCATATGCGTGAGGTCATTTGGCGCCACGGCGTAACCATTTTTTTCCATTTCAACTACTTAAGCCGTACACCGCAGTTAGTTTCACGTTTTAATATCTGCATAGTATGTACTTAATTGTTTTTGGCAACCGTTTATTCTAGTTTTTCTTTTTTTTTTTTGACAACGCACGTTTCCAAGTTTGTTAACCCTCCTCCGGCGACGAGGAGAAGCGAGGAGCTTTATACTCCAAGCAGCGCCCGGAATCTTCTTCCATGGCCTCCTGGTCAACTGCGCTAGAACACCCAAGGTGCTCATCAAGGTCCGGAGATAAAACCTAACATCACTACTGCGCACGTTTACAACTGAAACCTATTGTAACGATGTTATGCGTGAGTGGCTTTTGTCCTTTAGTTTTACTTTTGTTCCCACTCCGCGGGTTACCCACTGTTCTTTGCAATCTCTACCGAAGCGGTCTGACAAAACATCCCCGCTCTAAGTAAAAAGTGTAATTTTTTTTTCGCTTTGACCTGTTAATGGTATTTTTGTGTCTTAGACGGCAGACCGTCCTCTCAAGGTCATGTTCAGACGAAGACAACGGTAAAAATATTCTGAGTGAGCTTCCAGGTTGAGAGTGGTGTTTGTGTTTTTGTGCTTTAAAAATATGCACGCGTGTACTTTATTTCAGGTAGTAACTTCTCTGGACACATCCGCCTCGGAGATAGCTGGTCTAATGTATAGCCGCTCCTTGCCCTTTACTTCGAATGTGTTTTGTCCTAAAAATTAGATGTGGTTCTTCTGTTGGTCGTGTTTGTTTCGCAGCGCTAGGCATCTGATTGGTTCTAAAAGAAACATTATCTGATGCGTTGCATAGATGGCAGCACGATGCCACTGCGACCTACATAAAACCACCAGTAGGCCACGGGAGATTTGGGACTTGGACTTGGACACTCGGCTCCCAGTTTGCAACGCTGGGCATCACCTGCCTCTGGAGGCCAACCTGTACGTCCCACCCATTTTGACTATGAAGTCTTCCGCCCTCTATTTCCCGAATTTGGGACGTCTTACGGTTGTGGTTGAGCTGTTGAGGCCCTTCGTCTTTGTGGAATTGTTCGTGGTGTTTGACTGTAGTTGGGGTAACCGATAACAGCGTGGTCGACGAGGATGGCAGTTAAAAGTTGCCAGAGGTTAGGAGTTTTTGCCTCAAAATGAATCTTGCATCAGGTGTTCTTTAGCCAAACCGTGCATTTCTAATTTTTTTTCAAGTAAATAGTCATATATTTGTCCAACTCTTGTATGATAGTATAGAATGACCAATTTGTTATACACTATGCGTGTGTGAGATTACGAGTTTTTATAATAAGAGTTTCCTTATAACATTTTACTTACGAGGATAATCCTCAGATATTTGAAGGTAATTCGTAACCATCATAAACGGCCGGAAAGTACGCAGAAATTTCCGACTCCGCCGATTGCGCCAGCTCCGACCGAATTTCTCGTAGACGGTGAGCAGAACGTAGCTCACTCTGCGCTGGAAATCCTCCAAGCGCAAGCGGCTACCAGCGCTGCATTATTAAAAAAAAAAAAGAAACAAAAACGAAAACGATTGTGCTTGGTCGATGGGACATGCAGGTGGGTAGCAGCCTACATTCTCTCTACTGTTAGTGGTGTGGTGGGAGGTTACGGACGTCAGTTTCTGAAGAGGCGCTGCAGCCATCACGTGGTCTTTAAATATTTTGCGCTGGTAGGTTGCTAACCTTCTATTTTCGGTGGATGATTAAGACTTTTATCAGGGTGTAGGAGACTAGGGGCATTATAAACGTCGTGTTACAAAATAATCGATTGTGTTTATAAAATCGCACCGCAAAAGAAAAAATATATATATATATAATCCACTTGTATACATGTTATAATTCAAACAGATTTAAAAAAAAGCTGCAATTACCCGGGTGCAGTCTTCACCGCCTATTTATCAGGCTCGGCGGACATTAAAGAAAGGAATTAGCCGTCACGGTAATTCGGCTCTTTCGCTAATGTCTGTTAATTATATTTTTACACATTGGTTCTATGGTACATGTTTCAATTGCAGTATTGAGGGCAATTATTATTAGAGTCTAGAGCAGCTTAAAGACTATTGGAAAAAAGTAATTTTAAAAGATTTTTATCAATCAGTTCTTTTCGTTTTTCTTTTTTTTTTTTGCCCGATATGAAAACGTGAGCAAAGGTATTGCAGTGTGCCCTGTCCACATTTCCGCCTTGAGGAGTGATGTAGTCGTGTTAATCCCGACGTCACAATTTAGGCAGTGCGTCTTTGTGAATGAGCCGAAGACACGTTGCCGAGATATTTACGACCTGACTGAAATGTCTGCCTCACTCTTCTAAGGGGCTTTATGGACAGTGACCCAAGTGCTCTTTTCGGCGCTCAATATTTATATGAGATTCAAAAAACGCCACGTTTGATGGGTGAATATCTAAATATCGTTTTTTTTTGTGTGCAAATTGTGTGAGTTGGAACGGGCTTTAATAGCAATTATTGTTCACACTGAAAATACAACATAACCTGTTACGCCGTGAATTAAAATATTAATTAACATGTTTTACTTAACTAACGTTCTATTCAAGACGAAAATCATTCCATCTCATGTCCGCCTCCTCGGATAAATACATGGTGGCTGCAGCATCCGTATAACTCTCACCCGTTTATAAAATTTGTTTTAAATAAAATAAACATTCTCTTTTTAATGGAAAGTGTAGCCAAACCGTTATTATTTTTGTTTTTGTCCCTGGGCTGAACAGAGTTTAGCGCGTGTTCTGGCATCACTTGGTGCCACACTAGCATCAGCTGGTGTTGGTACAAGACGCGACCACGACAGGACATAGCCAAACGCAGGCATTACCGGGTGCGGGGCATCCACACCGGGTCGGATGTGTTAAAAAGGAGTATAGTTATACGTAGCTACCAGGTAGATTTCAATAAAGATGTCGTCGCGTTGGTGGCGTCGTCGTTGAGGCCTCGTGGGAGCTCCAGCTGTCGCGCCAGAATTCGCGACTGAATTGAGTGGAACACGAATTGGACGAAGCACTCGTTTCGCCGGACCCGGCGCAGCTAGCATACCAGTGGATCGATAAAGCTCTGCTCGAGCCTCCTTACGAGCTCGTACTGCAAGGAAAACGCAAGAAAAAATTATGTAACGCAACGTGACAGCGCGTAAGATCGCGCTTCACATGACGTCACAAGAAAGCCTGACCTGATATGGTAACGTCACGTGATGTCAGCTGACGTAACATCAATGAATTAAGAATGTTTTTCACTTCACTCTCCGAAACGTTTTCCCAATACCTCAGTTAAATGAGATTTGAACTGGGATAATTGACTTTAAATTATGAGTTTACTAATCGCATTAGATGTAACTTGCCAAACGAGGCTCATACACGAGAGTAAAAAGCCAAATGCCTTCTTCTCTCTCGCGTTTTCACTCTAATGCATCCGCGGTGCCCAAGCACGTAATCCAAATCCAGCACACGCATAGGACGTGGGCGCTAGCGTCGCGCCTTAACGTATGCGATCATCAAAAATAAATCTGTCTACGAATATTTGAATGCGCGTTCGTGGTCAATGAGTGCCCTGACGGAACTTATCATCACTTGGAAATGACAAGTTCCATGGTGTGCTTAAAATAACAAGTTGGAAGCTTGGAGTCATCACATCGGTGGACCAAGCACGTCACAACCACGCAAATTCTCCTGTCGCTTTTGAGTTGAGGATTAAAGCTGAGGAAGAAGTTTAAAAATAATTTCATGGTCCCTTTAATGCCATTAAATAAATTTAAATAATCCCGCCTTGAGTACTGCATTCCGCTCACGACATCGAATGTGAACGTCATTGTCGATATTCGTATAACATATACCTTGTTTTATTAGCCAAGTTCTAGGTAAAAATTGTAATGAGGAGTCGTCGCGAAGAACCATTATAAAGAACCGTCACCAACGATTGCGTACGTCATGTGATACAAGAATGCTGTGTGACGTCACAATCACGGGACCTCTTGACGCCTATTGACTTCACAAGGCACCAAGCATGTACTCAGCTTATTAACACCAAAGTCTCCGCTTTCCGGTTTTTAAAATTGAGCAAGTGTATGTTTCATTATATTAAAGTATTGAGGTATTGAAACCCTCTGATGTAAAGCCTTGAACCGCAATATAATGCATAGCAAATTGCTGGGCAATTGTGTTTCACGTGGAACCTGTGGCGTCTACGCTCTCGGCGCTCTTCACCTGTTAGTTTAGCGACTGGTTTAACGTGTGGCATGTACACTGTGAAGATATCGGCGTTAACCCTGGTATTAAAAACGTGCAACAGGAGTTCTAGTTGCTATATGCCGGACGCAGAAACGATGCCCCTGAGGGCTTTCCTGCCATAACGTCAATTAACGGTGAGGTGTCGCGAGAAGCAAGAAAGACAGATAACTATCGAAAGCGGGTGTTTCAGCGGAGTCTTTAAAGAAATGGTAAAACATTAAATCAGGGGCGGAACCAGAACTCCGTGTGTGTGTGTGTGTGTGTGTGTTTTTTTTTTTTGGGGGGGGGCGGAAAATTGGTAAGGATACTACTTTCCTATTCTTTCTCGTGCACCGGGGGGTCCACCCATGTCAAATTGCCTTCCGAGAAGGGGGAAGGGGGGGGGTCGACTTGGTTTGGGAGGGGGGGCACCCCCGTCGGCCCGCCCCCCCCCCCCCTTGGATCCGCCACTGCATTAGGTGATTGAACATAGGAAACTCTTTCCAGGGAGACACTGCTAGCAATGGCGAAGGTTATTGCAATTTGACAATTATCTTTATAAGCAGTGAACAAACACACGATTCCGAACAGGAACTTACTGGGCATCATCGAAAACCACTAAATTTGTCTCCTTTCTTGTTTGTCTCTTTTCTTGTTCTTCTCTTTTCTTCTGTACTGTCTTTTTCACTGTACGTTTTAAATAATTATGGCTTACCAACACGCCCCAGCTTCTATTCTGAACACTAAATCAACTTATTGTAGAAAAATATAAGGCAGGTACAACCTTTGACGTCGTTTCAGAGAAACAATTATTTAGATGCGTTTCTATATTTTGGTTTCCTATCGAAGTTAAGGTCGCAATGCAGGCAAGTTGGTTCATGACTTAATATATTAAAAGCAGCGTGCAAAAAAATCGCTTCTGTACTTCGGTCAATGGTCCTGCCCCTATGTCGCCGGGGCACGAAGCCCGACCGCCTCGCCTCCCTTGTAGTCAGCGTTACTAGATAAAAGTCTGTTAACAAGCTTCCCGTTTAGCGGCGCGTGCGTCGGTGGCGCTTGCTACACTATCAGCCTAAAGCCCATCGACAAAATTTACGCTTGCAGGTACCGCCAACCATTGTTGTGGAAACGCGCAAGACACGTGCCACGAGTAGGTGCTCGCCGTCATTAGCGTCCAATGGCCGCTCGTTTCAGTGCCGCGCCGCCATTTCCTTCCAAGGGCCGCTCGGGACACGCTCGTCATGCACTGGTTCATTTGGCGCTGCGTGCAAGACAAACGCAAAGACGTCGAAAGGCTTTATATCAGCCCGCCCAATGGGCAGAGGAGGCAGGCCTGCCGGAACGTTGGATGCACATTACCTGTGATGGAAAAAAATTATATCGTGTTTTTTTTATTATAATTATAAAGTATGTGCAAAAGTCGGTGCAAAAATAGAGTCGTCGTTCGATAACTGTACTTCTTCGTCGCCCGAGGAAGCGTTGACGGTCGTGGCGTTAAGAAGGCTTTCCGCCCGTAGCTGCTCGTGTGCAGGCAACAGAGAATAGACGATTTCAAACGACGCTTTTCTGCAGAGCTTGTTAAAGGGGCGATGCAACAGTGTTCGTACTTTGCGCGAATACCGCTTAGAACGAATCTTTGACGTTTATAACCAATCAAACACGCATTCGTTTTTCTTGCCACGCAATAAAAGTCGCAGAAAAAAGTTATAAAAAACGAGCAGCGTTCACTCCTTAACTCCCAGCCAGACCAAGCGGCTTCCTGATTCGGAGCCGATTATACGCCACCAAAGTTGAACATTGCCACGCGCTGAGGTGGGCAAAGCACAGTACCCACGCTTAGTTTCAAACATTGTTGAGGTTCGGCTGTTGTCGCGATTGCTGCGATTGGACACAAGCCACTGCGATAATGCTTGTCCAGCTATCGATTATCACGGGCCCAAATCAAGTGCTGGGGAACTATGCCGAAACTGCGTCGTCAAGTTTTGCGTAGTGCTGGGGAACTATGCCGAAACATTGCCACGTCGTCAAGTTTTGCGTAGAAGAGACTGGAAGGAAGCGCTCGCTTATGCCCTTGAGATTCATAAAAATAATAACAATAATAATCATTTTTTGCTCAGGAGAGCCGCGGCACCAACAAAAGGCAACAGCCTGTACCGTGTATAAGTGATGATGTTTATGATATGATAAGTTCATTAGGCGTAGCAGCGGTCTTTTCAGTGGTGGTCTCCCGGGGCAGCCATGGGCTGCTGACTTCTAGCAGGCCTGTCCGGAGCGCATGCAGAAAACGAATATTTTTCGTAGTTAATGGCGTTGTGCGCGACTAAACATGGGTCCCAATAGTATCAGCAAACTCGTGTAAAGCGAAAAGCATTCCAATTGGATATCGTTGGACCTGCCATTTAACTAATATATCTAATAACGTTGATCGAAGGGTCAAAGGTAGAATGTGGCACAGCTGGCGCTATGATTGCCTCCTATTGAAAACCGAAACCTCGAAATTGGTTAGAATCGACTGGTTTTTTTTTTTGGAACGTCTAAATGCTGCAACTACCTGATATATTTATAAATTTAGTTTATTTAGTTGTTCTCGATTATGCTCCAGCAGGTCTCTAATTAGAACTCTCTCATACAAAAATGGTCTATGGTCGTCTATGGAAAATTATATGGCAGGCTATCCCCCTATGGCCCTCTATGGCCGGCCATAGGAATCCATAAATACAGCTACCGCCAGCTATAGAAAAATCTATGGCCCAGTGTCTAAAGACTGGCAACCAATAAAATATCTTTATCCGCCTATAGAAAAGTATATGGCCAGGTGTCTAAAGACTGGGAACCAACAAATGTTTTTTACCCGCCTATAGAAAACTCTATGGACCCGAGTCTAAAGACTGGGGACCAATAAATTGTCTTTACCCGTCTATGGAAAAATGTACGGCCCCGAGTCTAAAGACTAGGAACCTATAAATGTTCTTTACACGCCTACAGAAAATCACTGCCGACACTTACTTTTTAGGAAAAACGCTCCAGGTTAGAAAATTAAAACAATACTAAATTTTTTGTAATACCTGTGATAAAGCATGGCCCAAAATATGTTCCCCGCTGTTGCAATGGGTCGTCAAGACCAGTAGTATTTTTTGTTTGAAAAATCCATTGAAATACTTGTGCAACGATTTAAATTATTTATTACCTCCAAAAGTGAAATTAGATTACACTGGCACCAAATAGTGAAATCAAGCAATATTCTTCATCACTGCATTGTGAACATGATTACTCAAACTTATTAAAAATATATTTATTAAACCTTAGTTAATTAGCCTAATTATCTACAATTGCTTTTTTCAGGGTGCTGAATTAAGAGATGGGGGCTATTCCAAGAGACAATTCAAATAGTGTATTAAGTACGAGTAATATTTGCTCCGCCTCTCCGTGTTTATGCGACAAATGACAGCAGTCACCGGCCAAGTCGGATTCAAAAATAAGACTGCCATATATAGAGGTAGTGCGAACTCAGCGAACGTAGTGAGGGGCGGGGGTTCGGAGTAGCTGCGTTGTTGATATTGTGAGGGTGGTTTCTTCTGCTTGTGCTGTGTATATTTTGTGTGTTCAGTGATTTATGTGTATCTACCATGTAGCGTTTAAAAGTCGGGGGAAGTTGTAAAGATTTTTTTAGAGTGTGCTGGCTAAAGAGAGCCATAGGAAAACCCATACAGCCTTCTTTAGCAGACCATATAATGGCTAAAGACACCAAATGAAAAGCCATAGGCAGCTAAAGCATGCTGGCTATAGAGGGCCAGCCATTAGAGAAAGCTATAAAGAGCGCTATGGCTGGACAGATAAGGCCATAGACAAAGCCTAAAGGAGGCCTATAAAGACGACCGTAAAGAATGCTAAAGACTGCCATAGAAAATTCTTTAGCTGATTGGGCTAAATAGCTAAAGCCGACCATACAAAGAATTTGCTATAGCCAACCATAAGACGTTTTTGTATGGGATACGTTTCTCCTCACTAATGAAGGAGCTTAGATAGTAAATATTAGTACAATATCTAACTAATTTGTATGATTTTTGTTTTCCAAGCACTGGCGTTCGTCGTAACTAGCATTTTGATACAGAGAGAAAATATTTTTTTTCAACCACTAAATTTTTTAGGTCCACCTCTAACTCATGCTCGTTGCCTTCCATCTGGACAGGGTTTCGTGCGCTTTGATCCGTTACCAAAGGAAGAAATCTCGCTCTGAAGGCAGAATGCCTGAGATAGTTCTAAATAAAACGGAATTTAGTTTGGACAGTTTTTCTCTTGTGTTATGATACGACCGCACATGACGGCAGTGGTGCTTCACTGCACCACTGCCGTCATGAATCAAGAATACTGAACGGTCTGAGAAGCTGCTGCGAATAAGTACCGCCGTAGAAATTTGTACGCGGCAAGTTTATATTGCGCCAAACATTATTCAACGTAAAAATGGTGCTGAGTGTTCGTTTAAACAGCGAGAAGTTCGTCAGCACAATGGGCGTTTGGTGTCCCCGATCTAGATATAAAATTTACCAAGCTGCAGTAGCCTTCGCTAGCTGAGGTCTTCCATGTGCAACACGTAGTAGCAGCACACGACAGCACATCGGTACGGTACGGTACAATACTCATCCAGATCGAAACAAGTAGGGTGCGGTTGAAACCCAAGACCCTTTGGTTCTTCAGCGCGAGCATTCGGTCCACCTGTTCATAAGGTTTGAATATCCAAATTTTCACTTCTCTCTCCTTCTCTCTATCTCTCTCACATACTATGCTTTAAGTGTAGCGCACGAAAGCACGCCGGACGATCAATGTTCTCTGAAAATGACCTTTCTCGTATGAAAGCAGTATGGCCCGTTTACCTTCCGCGCGACTGACTGGATGGCAGAGAAAACGAAATCCCTATCACGGGTCTAAAGCACCCACGGCTTCCGGTGCAGCGGTGCGAGCGTTTGGCCGGAGCACTGCGTGTGGAACTGGCAACTATACTGGATGTAGTTCCACCGCACGTCATCAGGACAAGCAGCCTGCTCGGGTAGGCCCTGAAGGTGTTCATCAGGTCCTGGTCGTTCAAGAAGATTCAATTCTCGCATTTTTCCAGCAAAGGCACCATGTGCGACAACCCATCCAAGATCGCGCATCTGCGTCAGGTTCATAGGCATTAAGCTGGTGTTCACTCCTGTAGCCGAAAAAGGTTCCCAGATTTGATTGTAGCCTCCGTGCGAAGAACCTTTCGTTATTGGTTTTCCAATTAGACACCAAGGGACGCGGATCACATGAACAGCTGACAGCTGATACTTAGCGACAGCAGCTGCGCTATCACAAGATGAGGTGACGACACCCACCTAACATACGACTCTCCTCACACACAGTGACATAACAGGATCATCTCGCCGTGTTCTATTACACGCGAGGTTTTGTGCTGCAAGAGTCTGAATGTTTCAACTCCGCGAAAAATATGGCTTTCGGAACTTAGCTGGTGATAAAGTCGCGGAGGGTACAGGGAAGAATCCGGGTTAGTGGTGCATCGTATTTCCTACAGGCGGTTTGCAGAAGTACCATCCTCACTGTAGTAAGCAGAAAGCGGCATAACTGATGACCGGTCTCCGCTATTTTCATAATTTGTTTCCACGAATAAGTTTATTTATTTGGCGTCGTGCTTGCATCAAAACTCTAAGAGTTACTGCAGGTTTGCCTATCCTTAACTCAAGAAGAAGGCTCAGGGAATAATTTGGGTCGCATTAACCAATGCGTACTTTGTCTGTTGTTTTCTCGCTTCGTTGAAGCTCAGAAGCGGCCTTGCCTGCTGCTATTTTAACCGTCGACAACCGGACATTTCTAGCGCCGGTTTGTCTGAACTCGAATAAAGACCGGTATGGTATAATGTCATTGAAAACGAGCGTGTTGGTTTAATAGATACAGAACTTGAAAGTATAAAACAGCGAGGACGAGGACGGGAACAGAATCATTTGCCATGGGGACTGTAAACAACAACATTTCTGCACCTTCATTATCATTGACAAAGACAGAGGTCGAATTCCTAACACCAGAGAAGACTAGATTACTGACACGGCGTCCGTGACGCTACAGCTTTTGTAACTTTTATATTTATAGTGCAATTTCCCTTTGGGACTGCAAACAACAATAATTTGCAGCTTGATTATCACTGGCAATGACAAAGGTTGAATTCTAAGTAATGAGATATAACTAGATTAGAGATACCTCGTGAGTGACGCCAGCACTTTTTAAACTTTTATACATCAGTGTATTCGATTTCCTTTATAACTATTATCTCCTTGCTCTCTTTGAGAACTTTGAGACCTTTGGGGGGCGGTTTTTCGTTTTGCGCGGTCTATGTTATTGCTAAATGAAAGATGGCCTGTTCCCGTCCCGTCCTCGCTGTTTTATACTTGTCATTTGTATGTATAATACCTCTAGTACCAGCCAATGTTCATTCGCTGTCGCCGACCATTCCGGCATGCACAAGTGCGATCACATCGTGAGAGGATTCGAGTGAGCTGAAAAACACTACCTCCGCGACCTCAGCACATATATAAAGAGAGGACAAAACCAAACAAAAGCTAGCGACATGAACACCGGCGAGGATCCTAGCGGAAGAAAGTCATGTAAACGCCATATTAGACAGACCATAATGAAGAGAAGTCATGGTAACGTAGGCCTTTGGGTGACGTTCACGATACTTCTCTAATGTGACCGACGCGCATTTTCAGATGACCGTTTTGAGATAATGTTGCATGACAACATCAAGATAAGTATTTATTGCGACCAAACACAGAGCCCACGCTAATGGCTCTGGCATGGATGCAAACATTTATGTATGTATGAATGCATTCAGCCGAACAAACCGAAGGTTTAGCTTCGCATTAATGGTTTCCCATAATGTATCGTGTTTATTCCGTATACCTTAACATAACTTAACCAACATAAAACCATTATTACGTGCTGATTTTCAGTCGGTAGAACGGCACACCGATGATAACGGAGAGAACTCATTACTGGAGCTTAGCTTTATTCAACGGTAAGCCATAACGCTATCAGGAATTACCTGACGAGCAGGTGCGAAGACGCTTCCGGGTATCCACGGATCGTTTCATCTGTCTTGTTTGCTGCATCGCAAACAC
>JAZHYW010055968.1:0-12324 GCA_037355805.1 Ixodes ricinus
CGTTCACTTTGCCCTAAAGTATAGCAAATCGTGGGCAAGTATACGCTGCATATTTCTTAGAGTGCAGTTGTTGATGCTAGAAACTGACACAATTTTGATAAAGCGACATATAATTTTAGCGTCGGCAAGCGATGTGTGTTGTTTGTTTGCCGTTTGTGGGTGACTGTAAACGACAGAAAAAGAGAAAAACGAAAACCAAACCGTGGCGGGAACATACGCCGAGGTAGTGCAAAACACACCAAATTTGGAGCGAGGTATTCGTGCAGTTTAGACTGCAAAATGAGGTTTTCGTTGTGGAGAGGAAGGCCACAGTTGCAAATAAAACGCCGCAAAAAAAAAAAATGACAGCGTAACACAAATAAAAACCGGAGAGGAGCAAATGACAAACAAAATGCGGCTCGTGTGGAGGGCATGATGGCGGTCGAAGGATGCTTTGTTAATTTTAAATAATAATTTTAATGATAATACCAAGCTGCATGCGGTACAGAGTCTGGTTTTGAAAAATACAGTATGATACGGGTGCGCGAAAAAGGGTAGAACGAAAACATCAGGACTCCCATTTCGAAAGTAAACCATGCTGGGAGAGGAAATCGTACAAAACGTTGAGCACAAACGAGATGGTGAAGGTTTACCATAATTTTAGAGAAATCTCGGGACTGGGGAAAAGGCGAAGGACAATGCAACACGGAGTCTCAAATAAAGCCCATTTGAGACTTTGTGTGTTGTGTCGTCCTTCGTCTTTTGCCCCAGTCTCGGGGGTTTGTCTAAAATAATGTTAAGGAAAATATAATGGTGAATGAATCACAAAGAAAGAAGAAAAACGAGGTTTTGCATCTAGTTATGGTCTACACAAAGTATAAGGACGGGTTGCAGTGTTTGGTGTGTACGGTTGGCATGTTTTGGATTGAAGTGAAAAGAAAACGGTTCTCTATTTGAGAAAAGAAAACAACAACACTGGAATCGTCTTATGCGTGTCCATTAGATTCAGGAATATCAAAATATTTTCTTCTTTTCAGTATGATGTACCAAAGTAACCATACCAGCAATATAAAAAAAAACGGTAAAACGTTTTTTTTTTTTTGCGCGGTTAGTGCATGCAAGGAGGGAATCACGATAGAGATCTGTGCATTTCTCCACCTGTTGCAAGCGTTACCGGAGTGTCAAAAGCGTGGTTGCGTTTCGCATTTGTGCAGTTGCAAGCTCGGGTCTTAGCGTACTTAAATACGTCTTCGCGCTTGTTTTCGCGGCAGTTCCATGGTGTAGGGTCCGTTCTAGGGCAGCTGGGCTAACTCTGATGGTGGTGGCTTCGCCATGCCGTCCATGTGTGCGGCGATCGCTGCGCTCGCGCTCGGGCAACTCGAACGCTCACGCACGCGCATGCGCAGTGCGCCGCCCTAAGCTGCTTGGAGGACCCAAAGCGTTGGAGCCCCTATTCTAAAAGTCTCTATTGTTATCGATATCCAGCTACGTCCATCCCAGGTGGTGTGATTAGTCAAGAGCCACACCATGATGTCATTGACACCAGAAGAAACCTGGGACGCGGCGGGCCCCGAGCATATCATTATCTGCACATAGCCAATTAGAGTGCTATACTAGCTTATATATATATATATATATATATATATATAGGGTGTCCCAAGTCACAAGGCTCCATCTAAAATGGACAGTAAAAATTGACGCCTTCACGTACAAATCTAAAATTTTCGTCAAAGGAGTATTTTACAGGTCGGTTTTTTCTTGTAAAATTAGAAAGCGTAGCTCCCTTTCTTAAACAAAAAATATGGCTAAGACACTTGCCAGGGTGAACAGCGGGTGGCGACGCTGACGACCAAGTCGAGTTGCGAGGCGCGTTTAACGCGCGTATTGATAGATGGCGTCGGAAGCAGCTTCGGAAGGTGCAGCTGACCAGAGAAAGAAAGCAGACGACACGCAGACGAAATCTGTTGGCAGAAAAAGCGCCGTCGTTATGCAGACGCGTTTTTTTTACTTTAAATTTTGCTTTTATTATTTGCATTCATTTTTTAATTAAAGGTACATTACAAAAAATATTATGTTCATTTTAATAAAACCACGGTGGTCGCGAGCCGTCTCGATTAGAGTTCCTATATAGGCTCCCTACGGGATCCAGAGTTGCGCGTTGCGCGTTCATCCCCGTAGCGCCGTCTTTCCTGCAAGGCATGTTGATCCAGCTCCTCACGTAACTGAATTCGGCGAATAGCGGCGCCGCGCGTTCGAGGCGCGCGGCGCGCTCAAAAGCAGGGGAACGTACGGCGGGGCGTAGCGCAACGTCTATTTTCTTGCACGGCACTTGATCCAGCTCCTCACGTGATCGGATCTCGGCGAATAGCGGCGCGGCGGCGCGTGGAAAACAGACGCGCAACTCTGGCTCCCGTAGCCTATACAGGAACTCCGGGTTTCCCGAGAACTGGCTTTTTCATGCTCTTTGCTACCAGATCCTCGCGCTCCAAACCTGCGACCGGACACACTATGGCTCCCTTGTCGAACTGCCAGGCTGGAGCCTATACAGGAACTCTAGCGTCGATAAGGAGGTAGCGGCGCCAAGCGCGCCCCGCCACTCCACTTGGCCGTCCGCGTCGCTGCCCGCCGATGACCCTGGCAAGTTTCTTGGCCCTATCTTTTTTACAGAAAGGGAACTACGCTTTCTAATTTTACAATTAAAAAAAAAACGACCTGTGAAATACACCTTTGACGAAAAGTTTAGATTTCTACTTGCAGGCGTCAATTTTTACAGCCATTTTAGATAGAGCCTGGTGACTTGGGACACCCTACATACGTAAGTTAATATCTCATTGGCTACGTGGAGATAATGATCGTCGGTTGCTGCGATTGGTCAGCGGCGCGGCGCTGACCAATCGCAGTAGACAACGTTGCCCCGGTCTCTCAATTCCGCTTGGTCCCTCCGTGTAGCATAATGCCCCAAGGGCGCGCGATAAAACCGAGCAGTTCATTGCTCACGCTGTGCCCCCGCTTATTTCACGAGGGAGTATATTCACTGGCTTCTGTAGCTGAGTTCGCGGCTGCTGAGCGCGTGCCAACAACGAGCTTCCGAGTTCTTCAGCAGCGTGCATTTCGCACCGTCAAGACTGACGCTCTTGGTAGCCTAGAAGCCCGAACTGGTCCTGAGCTTGCGCAGTAAGCGGCGCCCTCAGATATGGCATGGCGTTCAGGGAACACGCGCTATCGTCACCGCAGGCTGGTCCTCACCGCTGTACCTAGTGCCACTAAATAAGCTACGCTTCAGAGTAACGACACTTGGCCATATTGTGGCTTAAAATCATGGTTGCCAGTTATCTGAAGCTTTATCTGATATCACAGGAAACGCTTTTCCGTCCTCCACAAATGTTTAAACAGTCCGCGACCGAGAAAAGCAATATTACATGAGCTTCCTAACACCGAATCGAATGCTGAGGAAGTCGCACTTTTGAATCATGACGATCTGCAGTTGCGTCTGCTCTGCACAAGCCCCAATATGGCGGCGCCCACAACAATGTCGGGGAACGGAGTGCCAATACTCTAAGCGCAGCTCATTTAGTGACTCTAGCTGTACCTTTAGACCTTTTTACTGTTTACGAACGGTGAACCGCTGCTTGCGTGCCGAACGACTTCCGGCCGCTCCATATTTGCAAGCGTGTCGACCTTGCCTATGTCCCAGTGCTAGAAAGCGTAAAGGCTGCACGGATAACGAAGTATGAGATTGTGTGTTGGCCTTCTCGACTGTACGATTTAACGTCTTGGAGGAGACGAATGTGTTTACAAGAATGTCCCAAAAAAGTTTAACAAATCTCGCGCTTCACTTTTTTTTT
The DNA here is from genome assembly GCA_037355805.1 of Ixodes ricinus. NCBI lineage: Eukaryota > Metazoa > Arthropoda > Arachnida > Ixodida > Ixodidae > Ixodes > Ixodes ricinus. Next base: position 3,825 of record JAZHYW010055968.1, read on the forward strand.
AGTTTATTCGGAAAATTGGTGGTTACATGTTTTATCGGCGTTTCAAGCAGCGGTGTTAACGTGGGCTTTGTTCATTCTTTCTTTTAACCGAAAGTTCGCTGGGACGCCAAAGACTGGAACACCGCCTGGTGGCGTTTGCAAAGCAAAGGTTCTATTGGACAGGCGATTGAACTATAGGGGGCGCTTTATCGAGCTTCTTGTCCCCACAGCCCGATGTTTACTAACACAGCATAACGAAGAAATGGAACCTCTCCAAGCACGGTCTGGGCACGAGCGCTTTCGCTCCACCCAGTGCTTTAGTGGCAAGAGGAGCGGCCTTCGAATCGTCATCTTCGATTTCTCGGTTCAGCAACGAACAAGAAAATACGGTTTGTTGTCCACACAGCCGAAGCGTACCGCAAGAGGCGTGACTGTTCGACCTCCTCCCCAATATGGGGAAGAGATCGAACAGTCACGTCCATTAATTCTAGTGCAATAATAGAGATCCTTTCTAGTCCAATAATGAGAGTTTTAGGGAACCGTTTTTGCATGATCCGACACGGCACGATGGGCCCTCGGGTACGAACTGCGCATGTGCGAGTCTTCTGTGGTAGCGCATGCGCAGTTCGTGCCTTGGGCCCCATCGTACCGTGTGGGATATGCAAAAACGATTCCCTAAAACTTTCTAATGGACAGTACGAAAGACCCGTTTTCGAACCGGCAGAAAAAAAATGTCATTTGAAAAAATCTGAAGTAATCGGAAAAGTTTAACGGTTCGCTTCTATGCTTGAAATTACCCTACGACAGAGAAGCTCATTGTTTAGAGTCGCTGACGACTGAAGAAACGTTGAGCCTGTCGGCTAGTCACGGACACCGACCCCTCCGCAGCCAATCAGATTGCAGTATTCACTGATAAGAATGCGGGAAGAACCAATCGCGAAGCGAGAACGCAATACGCCACGCCCTCAATCTGTCAATGACCACAGTTGCGTTGAATGTGCCGCGGTCTTCGGCGGCATATTCAACGCCCCTGCGTGTGTACCGAGTGAGTAATATTCAAACTTCGCATCGTTTCGTAGCCAAGCTTGAAACATTAATGCTACCGACAGCCGCGGTTTGAAAATATAACTGAGGCAGTATACTAGCTTTACCCTCCGTCATTATGTTACTGGGAGAAAAGAAAAAGGAAAGAAAACTGGATAGATTTTTGTTTACGTGCTTACTTACTCACGTGGCAAGTTTCTTTCTGGCGGTGACCTTGAGGAAGCTCTAACCCAACCAACAACGAGATAAGAAGATTTCAATGTGTGGTAAAACTATAGCGAAGGAAAGTATGATAATTTTCCTCGTATTCCACATCATAAAAAGTCAACTCCTGTTTGTTTTAATGATTTCAGCATAATGGCGCCATCTGCGAATCAAGCGGGCAACCATTATGGTTACATCCCTGCATCATTGACGCTCGTGGTAGTAGTAGACGTAGTAGTTGTATACAGTGTAGGAGCGGTAAGGGTATTCCACTTGTGGCATCTGTACGTCTGAATCCAGGTTTGCCTAATCGGATACACGGCGCGCTATAATAAACGGTCTTGTCAACGTGAAACGAGGGTAAAAAAAAAAAATACTTGCGACGTTTTTAAATAGGCAAAAACTCGGCTGTATGAAATTAACGTAAACTTAATCAACGCTGCATTTAAAGCGATTCTTGCATTTCGTTAAAACCGAGTTGTGGTCTGTTGCGAAATAAATATTGTGCAACCCCCCCCCCCTTTTCCCAAATAAATAAATGAATAAGTGAATTAAACGCTCCGATTAATGACTTCAGTGCGTCTCTGTGCATTATAGATTAGTGGAGATTTTCGGTTTTGTAGGCGCCTGGGTGAAGAAACTCGGTGATTGACGTGACCACTAAGGTCAACTTTAATGGCTTCGAGCATTTGTCCGTCGTCATAAGCCAATCAATTCGTTAGTAATTACGTTCTCAAGCTGACTTCACCAGTGGTGTAGCTAGGCCATCCGGCATCCGGGGCCCTTAAGTCTTTCGCAGACCCCCCTTCCACTGCCCGAGATTGCAACCGACCAGCAACGCAGAGGGGTTCCCCCTCTCCCCCTCCCCACCCACGTGACTGGGACACCTGGCACCCGGGGCCCAGAGCCCCCGGACCCCCCCCCCCCCATCCCTTTCCCTCCTTCTTTGCTACGCCACTGTGCTTCATCCCGCCAGGTGCACACTGCTGACCGCAAGACACGACGACACAGGGCTTTAGTAAAATAAAAGTTTGCACGTAAACGACCGGATTATCTTCTCTTTTTTCGTTTTTTTTTATCATTGCATCTATTTCTACTTTAGCAGCCAACACTACTTTTCACAATCCAAGTCGGTGCACCAGGTTTGTACTGTTCCCTACACTCGCTGACAGGTTAAAGGGGCCATGAAACGGATTTTGGGCTGGGATGAATGATTTTAAATTGGGACTTAACTAATCGCATATCGTTTAGTTGGCCAAAAGAAAGAGGGTAGAAAGTCAAAAGCCAGCTTTTCGGTATGAACATTTGAAAATATAGCGGACTATTTTGTACCTTCTTTCCTTCGAAAGCTCTCCGCCTTTTCACTATGATACATCCGCGGTTCCCAAAGCGCGTCAGTGGTGCCAAACTGACGTCAGCCGAGACCTAGCTCACGGATTGGACACGAGAACTGCGTCAATCAGACGTAGGCGCTCGTCAACAATCAATCCGTCGACGAATATTTGGATTCACGTTCGTGGCCAATGAGTACCCTGACAAAACTTATCGTCACTGGGGAATGACAAGTTCTATGGTGTGCATAAAAGCACGGTGGAAGCTAGGAGTCATCGCACTGGTGCGTAAGAATGTCACGACGACGTGATTTCACAATTCGCATTTGAGTTGAGGATCAAAGCTTAAGAAGGAAGAAGTAGGAAAATCGGTTCATGACCCCTTTAAGTAATGCGAGGCGTGGTTTTTTCCGTGTTTACGCGCCTTGCTCTGTGATTGGTTTTTCGGCGCCTCTCATTGGCGAACACCGCTGTTTCAGTGGTTGCGGAGTTCGCTGTCGGCGACTATAGACATTTTCTATGCGGGCGCCGCCATCTTGGATCGAGGAACTTCCGGTACGCGGGAAGACACCGTTTCCTGCATACTTCCGCTAAGCGGGAAAACATCGCCACACCACAGGGAGAAGTGCACGTTTTAATCGCGACTGTCTATCAGACAATCTAGTTTCGCTTTTCTTTTACTTACCTTTTTTTGTATTTGTTCCAGGTTGTAAGGCCTTGCGTTTTTTTCAACCTGCATAGCGGATTTGTCAACTACGTGGCTGGGGACGAGGGTAAGCGAAAAAAAGGTTCCTACACCATCAGCTTAGACGACGGCTTTTCGGCCCGAAAATGAACATTAAGAGAAGAAAAAAACGGTTGATCGCGTGTAAGCGTTTACTGTGGAGCGGCTAAGCAAATAAAATACATGAAAAGCATATAATTGTCGTCAATGACAAAAAAAAATTAGCGAAGGTAAGGAAAAACCACTTATCCACTTAGATACAACAAAACAAAACAAAAATGGAACGACATTTATCAAATACATTATATCATACAACGTCAAACATATTCGGGTTACCTGAAAAAACCATCAATCACGGAGAGCCGATCAGGTATGCCCGTAATGGCCGGGTCTCCGTGCGTGGACAAGGGTAGAACGTGAGTCGAATTTCTGGAACTAATTTTTATGATTCCGTAAAAACAAAGAACTACAAAAAAACACGATAAAAAGATCAATAAAAACCAAAACAATGCTTTTATGATACCGCGACGTAAGATCAACACCATAAAAATTTGTCTCTTTATTTGTTTTGTTTTTAAAAAAATTAAAAGAGAGTGTCGTCTATCAAGTTTTCCTTATTCTCACTCGCTGCCTCATACACGGGTTGCCAGACCAAACTAAAAACAAAACGATGTAGTATCCCGGCACCGATGGCGTTGCGATTTAGTGACTGATGGCGAGGACCTGGCAGGTCATGTACCGTATTAAACTGATGAGAGGAACCAGCGGATGTTTTTTAAGTACGCAAAATTTTGTGTGCCGATTTTTCGTCCTGTAAGCCGTCTGGTAAATTTGATTTGTGTTGTCTATTGTTCGACTACATATTACTACATGCGCCCCATGCATCCTTTCCTTTTTCCCTTTTTCCGAACTTAGTTTTTTTGTGCTAATAGCCCCATTGGCGGACGAGCCGATACGTGAGTAGAAAAATGCTTAGGATAGATGGATGATATCGGCACTACTCTTTAGTATCGTGAGGTAGCTTGCGCCACCTTGTGTAAACGTTGTCGGAAGCCGTTTTTTGGTTTTGTTTTGTTTGGTTTGCAAAGGTAAGATGATATTAAAAGCGTCGATCGTGCTCGATTCACGTATTTCTCCCGTTTCACGCAGCATTGATCCAAAAACGCTCGAAAAATGCAAAATTGAGTTGTTACATATAGTTATGCTTTTCGTAGAAATGTTAGAATATCTGCATAATTCCGAGTTGGTTATAGTCGCTTCTGTTAAATCCTTCCACATTAAGAACTGGGGAGAGGAATGGGGAGGAGAGGTGTGAATGAAGCTAAATTAGGAAATAATCGTTAGCTGAGCGTATATGCCTTCTACATTGAGCTCATGGAGAGTAATGAAGACAGATTGTACCTAAATGGACGCACGGCCGTTCACTATTTCCAAGGTGCCGCTTGACGCCTGGAACCCAAAGGACCAATCTGCAAAGGTCTTTGAGGCTCTGAGACTGTTTCTTGCAACAGTCACCGGCACCTTAAGAAGCGCAGGCCGTGGCTTATTACGCGCTCCCTGCTTCGTGATTTGTTGTTTGCGGTTCTTATCAAGTGATACCGCGTTGCCAGTAGCTATAGGAAGCTACAATAAGGACGATTAAAACTCGCCAAACGTTCTGCGTCTTTTTCTTTCTAATGCGAAAGCGTTAGTTGTTTTATGGAGCAAACTGACGTCATCAGCTTTTGAAGCTTGCGCAAACAGCACCTTCCCCTGCCCCAATGGAGCGAAGCCTGTCGTCTGTAGCAGAAATCGCGATGGATAGGTTCCCACTGGCCGGAGAGCGTCGTAGTTTCAAGGACGAGGCTCCCGTTAGCTCTCGCGCGACGTAGAAGGACGCCGCCGAAGCCCTCTCCATCGCGGCGCAGCGCATGCAGCGGTCCGACCGCCGGTAAGAAGTGCGGACCTGGCCGCAGAGCCCGCACGGGCAAACTCCGGAGAGGCTGCACGGCCGAGCTCAGCGCGGCGCGGCCACTTCACGACAGCGCGCGCTCGTCAGTCGGCCGCTCCCTCGGCAGTACAGAAACGTGGCTGTCCACGCCAGTACGCCGCAGACGAACTAAGGGAGCGGAAGAACGACGTTCATGCTTTCGCATTCACAAACTCATAAGAAGTGCTTAAAGGGGGTGCAACGATTTCCGGACTTCGGTCAAAGATTTGTGGAAGTTGCCCTCTGACACTTCTGAAGTAAAGAACAGAAAACCGATTTCGCCTGCGTGTCCTAGTTCTTGCGTAAAAAAAAAGATAAATATTGGCATTTCGGGCACCCCTCAACTCACTCCCAGTCTTCAGGGTCACACCTGGTCGCACTCCCAGTGACGTCATTCGGAGTGCCGTGTAGCTTCCCGTGTGCTATCTCGGAGGACGCTTCCTCTCCCTCTCTCCGCTGACATTAGCGGGCGTTATGCTGCAGCTTAGAGCCGAGCGAGGTCACGTAATCTTTTCGCCGTAGTTCCTTCGGCTGCCACTTGGGGCTGCAGGTGGGGGAAAAAGCTCGACTTTTGCTTTGCGATTATGCAGCGGAATCGTGACATTTTTAATGAAGGAGGTGTTTTCTCTATCCTGCGGGACACGATAAACAACGTAAAAATGACAAGATGCAAATTCTTTTAATCATAAAATCGTTGCACCGCCCCTTTAAGTGTCCTCGGACTTAGCGTCATAATCCACCATGGTACCGGAACTCTCAATATGTCCTCAGTTTGCTTTTTAAATGTGTGTGTGTTCTAAAGTGAGCTGTAGCATGATCTCATTATGTCTTGAATCATCATCATCATCATCACAATCGTTTTATTGTGCTCTCCTATCACTATGTCATTTATCGCCATCTTCAATTAACCCGGCGCCTGCAGTCTTGTACGCATTACTTAAAACATGTAATCGGTTACAACTACTATTACTCTTGGTTAAAACAGTATTCAATTAAACTACTTTATTAGTTGAGACTAGAAAATTGATCATTACTAAAAAAAACGTTACTTTTTTATTTTTGATTTTCAAAACGACAGAGTTATCTACCGGTTTGAAAACGGGTCTTTTGCCACTGTCCATTTTTGGATTAAAACTACCAAATTATGAACTCCTTAGCGTCTTAATCCACCAATCGTGGTGAACCATCCATCTGGGAGACTTGGTTCAGAGGATTCTTTGGTAGGAAATCTGTCCAAACAAAGGACGCCATTAGAAAGGAAAGGGAAAACTAGTAACGGTTACAAGCAATTTTAGTAGATCCAAAACTAATCATATTACTCATGCGATTACTTCATATTAATGTAGTAAATGACTACTAAACTACTTCAAAAAGTGAATCGATTACAAGCAATTTGAGCGCTTGTAATGAGTAGCGCACAAAGACAGCAGCGCAGAGCAGCCGGCTAGGTAAAAGTCCAGGCCAGCCTCTCTGTTTTTTTTGTGTGTATTTTTTTATCCTCCACATCAATCCAATCGAATCATTTGTTATGGCATCGCACTCTGAAGAAAAAAAATAAAACAAGTCGGTAGGACCAAATGATGACGATTCACCGAAAGTCATCAATCTGTGTACGCACTAACAGGTAATCAAATACCGAAATGACCTCGGTGGTGATGATCATCCGGGTGGTGATTCAGTACATCGTAAGGCGAGTACGAAATCGTCCCCAAGCACGAATTTAATAATAAAAACGAAAAAGTAAGTAACTAAAAAAATTAGATCGATTTCGCCCACAAACAATCCACATTTACTTGTGACCTCTTCTACAGTAACCTTAGACAACCGGGGTAAGCTCTACACTTGCGGCAATATCAATAATGATAACAATCACGGAAATGCTCTACCGCCGCGCTAACAATTGACACCCGAACGATCGTCGAAGAAACAAAGGCGTCCGATCGTCCCGGTGTCATCATTCCGAAAATGATACTAATACTAACAACGATAACGACAAACGAGGAGCGAAATAAATCGTCCGCCTCTCCATCCATCGTGCTCCAAAACACACCATTACACCTCAATGCCGATCGCCAGAGAACCCCGAGACCTCCCATTACCAATCGACCACCAAGAATTTCGAAAATCTGAACCGAAATGTTTGCTTTATTTCGCTCCTTGTGTATTGATTATCGCGGTCACACCTATCGAGCTGGCTCTCTTGCAGCTGCCTTTTTCCATCTCCACGGTTTTCTCTTTCTGTCCGTCGTCTATCAGACGTACAGCACGTTGAACCTGGAACTTTCAACTTGTATCGGATGAATCCCGGACAAAAGCTCACCGGGCAAAAGCTCACCCATTTTTTCACTGACCCGGACAAAACCTCACCGGAAGAAAATTTCATGTTCGTCTTAGCACGAGGGCGGGCAACTTAAGTGCATGCGTGCGACACTACGATATAACGATAAATTAAATCTGACAGGCACGTGGTTTGTTGATTAGAGTAGAAACAAGTATATTTGTCGATTGGTTAGAAGCGAATGCAGTCCCTTACTGCCTCCGGCAGTCTTGGTAGATATCGGCGTACCTGGAACCCTCGCAAATATTTTTCAGACGGTTTCGGCATAGCTTGAGTCAACCAAGCTTGGTCTTATCAGCTCCTCCCAGTATCGGTGACATAAGTTTTGGTCCTAAATCGTTACTTCTGTGCCTGTTAGGCTCATCTGTCGGCACCGCTGCATGGGATGACGTACCAGCCTCCTAAAAATGGTGTAATGTCCATCGCGTCCGCACTTTAGATCAGCCCGTGTTTCGCCCGGCAGCAAAAGGAAAAAGAAAAAAAAGAGGTGAGCGTTTGTCCGGGTCTGTGAAAAAGCGGGCAAGCTTTTGTCCGGTGAACTTCTGTCTGGTTACCATATCGGATACGGGGTGATCGGTGGTCGAGTGTGTTCACGCCCCGCGCCGCTCGGAGCCCCTGAACTGAAAGCTCGCGTGACAGAACTCAGGGGTCCTGGGTTCCAATCCCCACCCCTGCCTATTTGTAACTGCATGGGCATCGTACCGGCGTGCGGTCGTTTTGGAGCTTGCATAAGTGCAAATTAATGGTGTACACGGAAGTAAATTTACCTTACATCATGCGTTTTTATACTTTCCCTAACATGTGAGAAGGCAAACTTTTATTAAGGTTAAAAATAACCTGGGAGATGAAAATACAAAAGCTCTTTAAGCTGTACAACTACAGTGATCCAGCCTTTATTGCAACTCTGTACA
>JAZHYW010055970.1:0-11560 GCA_037355805.1 Ixodes ricinus
CTGGACGGGGCCTACGCGAAACGAGTCTCGAGGAGTACGGAACCGGCGCCTGCGTGTCTGCGCCTGCGGAGACAGGTCTCGACGCGCCCGTGACGTCAACGGGACGTGTGCGCGTGCGTGCGGCTTGGTGCGCTCCGGAAGGGGAGAGGCCGGGCCTAACTGCGGGAGACAGGTCTCGACGAGTCCGTGACGTCAACGGGACGTGTGTGCGTGCGTGGGGCCGGCCAACACCTCCTAGAAGAGAAGGCCAGAGCGCTCCGAGTGGTTACGTCACAATGGCGGAGGAAGGAAGTCCACAGCGCAACTAGGTGAGAAAATTTTGTGGCACCGACCGCATCGACGTGAAAAAAACACGACGACGCGGGGTGTTCGGGAGCGTTTATCTGACATTAATATATGTTTTAAAAGCGCAGTATTGTACAATTTATTATATATATAATATAAACATATATATACAACGCGCTATCAAGGTTGAAAGTATGAATTTTTTATTTATGATTATCCCCGTAACCGCGGGACTGCGTTCAATCGGTGCAATCCGCATATCCTCACACTTTCGAATGAACCGGTCCGCTGCGACGTTTTCTTCCCTCGTACGGGCTCTGATTCGTAAATTTACGTTGTGTGTGAGCTGCTGACTGTCTCAAAAAGAACCCTGAGACTTTGAAGAAGGAAACCGAAAAAAAATCCAGTCATCGCTGCAGGGAGCGCACGCGAGCAAGAGATGGGTCGACGACGTTGAGCTGGTTAAGCCTCCCACACCGCTGCCGCTCGCTGCTCGTGTGTGTGTGTGTGTGGTTCTTTTGATCCTTCCTGTAGGTTTCTTGATCGTCACCGCAGTCTCGGGCAGTTTTTTTATGTTCGCTTGATACTACGGCATTTACGTGGATTCGCGGAACAAGTCCTGCTACGGTTTGAGTGACATATGGCAACCAGCCAACGATAACACTGGTCGATTATCGATAGACCTAAAGTTCGTGTTCAAATGTTTTCGCCACGGATATTGTGGGACGTACTGGATACGATCGACAAGTGAGTAACAACTTATTTACGAACTTTCTTGGTCATGTGACGCGAGTAAAGTGCTGCAGTCGGGTTGTTTTTTCGTTTTTGTTTTTCGTGACAGAATGGCATCTTGTTCGTCGTTATCCGTGCGGTTGCGTCGACATTTGTAAATACTGTAAAACCTTTAATTTCGCGGCTCCCTATTTTTCGCGAATCGGTCACAAAGGACAGAATCGCGGCCACTAAATCTCGCGAATTCCAGATGCCTGCATTGAAATTCTTAAAGATCGAAATTTTCGCGTGCCCTTAAATTCGCGAATTTTTCAATTCGCGAAAATTCGCGAAAAGCGAGGGGCTCGCGAACATTAAGAGCTTTACAGTATGTGTTAATATCTCAGTTTTCACTGGAAGGTGAATAACAAGTTTGTGTGACTATACAAAGTGTGTTGTTTGTGCTATGTGTTTATTTATACTAATGTTATTTTATTGCCTTTACCGCTTTTATACTAGAATCTTAACTGTATTTAAGGTATTAGTATTATTGTATACAAAAATCTCATATTTTGTTCAAAGCGTTGCAGCTCGCAGCCCATAGGAGAAGTAGAATCAGTTGACTGTAAATAGTAAGCTACGCCCCCTGCCACACTGAAAAGTTAATCTATTTTCATTAAATCGATAGGAATTTAATCAGACTCGGGGTCTTCAGTGATTATATGAGCGTCGCAAGCTGATTTGTCGACCCCATAATGTCATTCCGATCGAAATTACATTACTTTTGCCGTGTGGCCGGAGTATGATGCAAGAATTCAGTGACCGCACGCGATAACATCGCTTACATGATCGTAAGTGACACATGTCTAGCCGTGTCCGCGTTGACTATGTCTCGCTGATTTTTAACTGTGATTTGTTTGCTGTGTCCAATCACTGCGTGTCTCGCCATTTTGTCTGAAGTATTTCGTGTAAAATATGCATTCCTACAGCAATTACTGCGTGGCTCAATGTTTTCTCTGATACGCCTACCCCGTACCATTTCATCCCGTTGGTTAGCGGTGTAATATTTTGCCCGTGTAATAAATGTTTTCGAGACCCGTTGCTATGTTCAGCTTTCATTTTAGCTAACAAGACACGTGTATGTGACTTAAATCGCGTTACGACGGTCGATCGACGCGCGCGTTCGCTTCGCCGCGCGCCCCCGATGGCCTTCCTTCGCGACGTCACGAGGAGAGCATTTACGGCCTTGTCTTCTAGGAGGTGTTGGCTTGGCGCGCTCAGGAAGGGAGAGAGCATGACCTAATTGCGGAGGACCATGGCTACGACGCACTTCTGGCTACGACGCGGCGGACTTTGCTACGACGCACTTGACGGCGGGTTGCTGCTGCGCACCTGCTGCCCTGGCGGAGAGTGAGGGAGAAAAGCGGACCTATATAAGGCGGAGCGCAGAGGCTGCTCCGTGAGTTCTCTCGGATTTGACGACTGTATCGCAACCATGTAATTAAACCGTTCGTTACGTTCGACCAATTCTCCACCTCCACTGGACCCCTGGGTTCTTCACTCGGGGAATGGTCGTCGTACGAGCCAGGAAGCTCCCGGACGTGCGGCATAAACCCGCCTCTAACAAGCCTTAGCCGTCTCAGGGTCAAAGGAATTGGGGAGGGGGGAGTTGAAATTTGTATGCCTTTCAGTTCTTCGAGTTTTGGCAGTCAGCCGAGAATGGGAACTCAGGTCTTGTACAGTCGGCACGGAATGAAACGCGAACAGTGAGTGCATGGTTTTCGCTAGATGCTGCACCACCTGAACCAGATGGGAGCTGCAAGAAGATGGCTCCTCCTTCGATGTGTTAGACTCTTGCTCAGTGCATCCAAACCTTCGGTGTTGCGTCTCTAGGTGACTCAGCGTGGGTCGAAAACCATGCGCTCCTTGTTCGTGTTTCATTCCGTGCCGACTGTACACAGACACCTATTCGCAAACCGTCTGCACAAAATGCTTTCTTATTGACCATATGTTAACATCGGCGTGTCTCACAGACATACGACTTTTCCAGATGCTGCGAAGGACAATGAGCTTGATCATATCTAGAGAAATTGTGTCATCCTTTTGTGCATATAAACATCTAATACCATCGAGGGTTACATATAGTTCTTTCTTTAACGTTATTTCCAAGACATCTAAAATAAAACAAACAGGGCATCCCAACACTCCAGAAAAACGTGTTCAATGGTTTCCGGCATTCTACAAATAAAGCAATGGTCTACCCATAGAACAAAGTTTTCCTCGTCTTTCAACCACGTTTTTACAAGAAGCGCATTTGCATGAAGCTTAGAAAAAACGTTATGGCTGACGGTTCGACCTGCAACTTCTTGGCGTGTTTAAAAACTTCACACTCTTGTCTCTCACAGCACCTGAGGTGATACAGAGGCACGGGGAAAAGTACTTCGTTTAAATCAATATTTAATCGATTTCGCATTACGCCAGAAAAGTGAATTAAAAAAACAGTCTAATATGATGTGCATTGACCACTTCGCTCGAGAATGCACTTGGTCAAAAAAATCATGATTGTATAACGAAATAATAAACGAAGTAACATCTTCTGACAAACTAGTTCGTACCACGGTTCGGGCAAAAGGAACTGACTGATCTTGAAGAAACATAAATCTTTATACAACTTATTTGACAAGGAGGTGCGACAACGAAAGATCGCCTTTGGAAGCGGACGACAAAAAAAAAGTTTATCCCAATTCAGGCTCTCCTAGGTAGATTGCCATAGGAAAACCGCAAACACTCGATGGAGTTTCAAAATATTCACTCGGGGACAACTTGCCGTCTTGGGAAAACATACCATATTTTGGCTATTAAAACATATTGCACTCAGTGGTGCGAGTTGAAATGGAAATGCACACCCCGCCCGTTTACGCACCTAACTTCGCGTTTCGTCTATGACGGCGAACCAGTACGCACTGCTGCTTCTATGATGTTGAAGAGGCACTCCAAGGTAAGAGGAAGGTGTTGACATAAAATTAATACATTCGAACTGCTCTGGTTTCGTAGCCCAAGAGCCGTGCCAAAACCCGACGCATTTCTGCCAATGAACAGGTGCCCCCATCGCTTCGTAAAATAAATGCTTTAACCACGGACCCAGTTTCGGAAATTCTCATCTGGTCTCCGAAAAAAACAGCTATATCGTCAACGTAAGCCAGCAATTCGACATCAATAGAATGCGATCGAAAACCATGTGTATTCCCGTTTAGAATTACGCTTCTACGGAATTGCTCTAAAGAAATCTCGAACAATAAAGGTGAAAGCGGACATCTTTGTCTTACAGAAGACAGTAGTAGAATAGACCCTGTAAATCGTCCGTTAAACTATTAGCTGCGCTGTACATCCGCTATACGCCATTTTAGATCCAGAAAGAATTACTTGCCCGACCCCTACGTATTCTAGTACGCTGAATAACACGCTATGTTGTACACGATCAGATGTCTTTACGAGATCGATTTGTAGCATAGCTATCTGGTCTAATTCCTTATCACAGCACTCAAGAATACTGCGCGCACAATGAACGTTTGTCAAAATAGTCCGTCATTTAATTACACTCGTTTGGTGAGGGCCTACAATTTTGGGGAAGTACAGAACAAAACCTACGCGTAAGTATCTTGATAAATATCTTAAAGTCCACATTGCTTAAGGCAATGGGTCTGTAACTTTTAACACTCCTTAACTTTTGTCGTCGTCACCTTTTAGAATGAGCCCAGTATGGCTCCTTAGGAACGAAGGCGGTAATGTTTTTCTTACATAGGTGTCCGACAGCACTCTGCTAAACTATTCTGTGCCTTCTTTAAATAAAAAATTTTCAAACTGCTTCTTACTGAAGAATCGTTCGATGAAACAACCGAGTGTAATACTCGACGAAAGCTTGGACGATTATCTGCTCGTCGGTGCTTATCAAAACACGATACTCTATTTCAGATTTATTTTCCTTTCGGTGTGTTCTTTTTCTCTGCTAAGTTTTCTTTTTTGTAGGTTGTTCACCGAGAAGAAATTTTCCGCACTCGATCGAATTACAGCGCTTTTATACTTCTCGTTGTCTATATGCGCTAAACTGGTTTTGGTCGTTCTAATCTCATTTGTGCATTTACTGGGGCATTCAGACTCCACTTTCAGGAGTCTTTGAATATCCGCCCGCAACAAGTTTTGGTCGACGTCTTGCAAATGTTTTTAGTGTATTTGACCGTTCTAATGCTGCTAGCTTTATTTATTGTTTTGTAACTTCCCATGACTCAACTGTGTTAGCACAGTAACTCTGGCTTATATTCTCCAGCAGAGTTTCAAGTGCATTTGTAAACACTTCGTAAAAAAAGATTAACAATAAATTTCCACAGATCCCAATTAAATCGGCTTCTTACCACTTTAGCTTTTCCCAAGGTGAATATTTATATGTTCCGCGTAAGAGTTAGATAGACACATAAGCTCTTTGAAGCCGAGTGTTACAAGAAAAGAAAAAGAGTGTATCGCAGCGTTTCTATCTTTTTTTTTTGAAAAGTGACAACATCATGTAGGTAATATTCATCAATCAATTCTAACACCACTGCGCTGCTTTCTCTTTGAGAATTGCTGCTCGACTTGTCATTGACCACAGAGACGTAGCTAGAATCACCCAGTAGGACTATCCTTAGAGTGGACTATCCTTCGAGTGGAATTCAAGAAGTGGCTCAGCCCCTCGAAAAAATATTTTCCTCTTTTGTATGATCTCGTTAGGGCAGTAAACACAAATAACTCTGCAACTTATATCGTACATTGCAAAATCAGACACAATAAGCCTACCGTTATCATCTACGGTTCAAACATAGTCATGAGGATTTAACCCTCTTCTAGTCCGTGTTGAACAAAATACTCGATAAAAGTATTTAAGTCGTTAGTAAATACCTGCTTCATAAAGAATTTAAAATACTGCTCAGGTTACTTTCACTGTAAAGTATCTTGAGTAGAGTACAAATACTTAGAAATGTAATTCAGTTACTTTTGAAGATACTTCCGCATCGCGTAATTTGTGTCGGCGTCAGTGAAAAAAACAATTAAAGTTCACAAATCTGGTTTACCAGAAGGAATTGTTAACACGCACCATAACAAAACGAGGAAAAAATCATCGTAAGGTGATTTTATGCAGTCCAACTATAATGAGCGGAATATCACTGATACGTGTTAGAAAACATTTTTAGGGCAAACAAATAAAGAGGTCGCTTCAGCTATAGTGATTTCGCTGAATATCACATCCTGCTGCGCACTTCATATTTCCTATAAGGGAGTTGACTATAAACGAACTTTAGATACGGAAATGAGCGAATGAAAAACAAAGAGACCCACATAATAGCAAAGGCACTGGTCGCACCTTCTTCAAGTAAGTTGCGTTCAGGAAGGCAATCCACGTTGGAGACACTTTGTTGGCATTTTGATAGGTTATCCTGCTCGAAGTTAGTTTCCTGTCCTGTTCTCTGCTCATCAATGTTCGATTACAAGCAGTGTTCACGAGAGCAATTATTGCCGAACTAACCATAAAAAGAAAAAACAATTGACGTTTTGTTGTAGCAAAATTAAATATACAACAGGCAAAAAAAGTATATATTTTTTGTGTCCACTTCACTTTTTTTCTATTTGTCATTTTCTTTTTTTACACTTAGGTTTGCACTGCTGTCGTGGGTCGTATCCCGTGCTACGTTGCGCCTCAGTGTGGCAATCTTTACTTCCGTAAAATCATCCCTTTGTTTTAGAATTTTTGGGGGAAACTTAAGGAAAACAAAAGATGCCTTTGGGAAGGTGAAGGGAAAACCTTCATTGTAAGATCTCTGGAAATATGTGTCACAATCGGCACAAAAACGATGTTTTCGCGAGCTCAGTCAAAGTCACCGTAGCTTATCGGAGCCAGCCAACATGATTTGGTTGCTCGAATGTTCACGTTTCCTCGTGCCACGCCCACGCGACTTCATGCCAAAAAACTCGAAAACTGGCGGAATGTCAAAAATGTATTTGAGATAACAAGAACAAGATACTCAGAAATGTAATTAAAATACAGTGTCAAACACTCCTGACCAAAACGTTTGCAAGATACCAAGATGCTTCGAAAAGTATTCGACATACAATCTCTTGAGTAGAGTATTTTATATATGCACAAGTCTGCTTCTGATAAATAACAAGCAACCCTCGATGTGATGTTTGCGTGATTTGCCCAAACATCGAAATTGTCGCAGAAAGTTTGTACTAACCGCTTGGTCGCTTCCTCATTTTCTACTTTTGTTTATTGTACAACAAATGATGAAAAGTATTGTTGTCTTTAAGGACCCTCCGTAACTAGTACTGCTTGCGCCTCGTAGAAGGCCTCGAACGTTCAGAGTCCCGAATTTGACTGCTTCAACGAGCTGTGGCATCTTCGCTGCGTTACGAACGGAACACTATAACAAAAGACGTCCTCACCAGGTACAGTGTCTGAGGGTTATAACCTTCGCCTCTGATCCACACGGGCAGACCAGTCTCGTATTGTTTTCCACGGTGGTTCCGCCGCACCGGTCTCAGCGACGTCGTTTGTCGCCTCATTGACGTTCTCGTGTGTCCTTTTGAGGGCGTGGGCGGTAGCGGTGGCCTGAATGGTGTCCGTGCTAATTCCCTCAGTGGCCGTACAAGGCCTCTTCCCCGTTGTTCCTGGCGTTGCGGCGCTCTGGCGGCCGTCGCTGTCAGTCAAACAATCGGTTGGAGCCGCCGCTCCAGTTGTGCTATTAATATTATCGATTACCGCAGCCGGCCTCACATTTGTCACACTTGGCGTCTTCTCAAACACCGCATTCTTGCTGGCCCCAGCCCCAGCGGCCTCTGTAGCTTCCATAAATAACTCTGCCTCGTCTTCATCGCCTACGGGCCCGGCGACTGCCGCGTAATTTCTTACACACTGGCTAAGCTACGTGACCAAACCGACAACACTGGGTGCAACGAGGAGCTTGGCACTCGCGCCGAATGTGACCGGTAATGTTGCCTCTGGGGCAGAGTGGGGCACGGGCAGGTGCCACCACCAGCACCATTCCAGCCAGCGATATCTGCGCCTGATGCGATATGGTCCCGCATGGTGACGCATCATGCTGCCTTCCATGGTGATGAGAACTGCTCGTGTGTTCGACTCGATGGCCTCACACCCTGGTAGGCGCCACTTCTCTCTCGAAACTTCGGTCACGTTTCCTTATAGCGCCAGAGTCTTACGTGTGCATACCACGACGCCAGGAAGGTGGTAGGGCAACCAGTGGATTTCCAGACGTACATCCTGGCCGTTAGGGTCGAACACATGGCAGCGTCCTTCCTTCACAAAGATTTCCCGGGCTTCGATCAGCTTCCTCTTGCTGTCGTTGTTTTTATTGTCGTAAGCCACACGTTGTTTATCTGGTACGAGCCCAGAGAAAGCACGTCGGCTATGTTGTGAAAGGCTACGACACACCGTGCGCCACGATTCACGGCAGCGCGTGCTCCGTTCACGTCGACCAAAGCACGCTCTCGCACCGACCAGCGGCTCGTGCGGGAGCCTTGGAGAACTGGGCTCTCGAGGCAACCTTGTACAAGCTGGGTGTCCGTGTCTACGTGTGCGTGTGGGTGACTCTTCAGCGAGCGAGCCACCACGCCGAAGACCGCCACGAACTTCTTCGGCATTGGCTGGCCGTTGGCACACGAACTTCTTCGGCATTGGCTGGCCGCTGGCACACGAACCTCTTCGGCATTGGCTGCCGAAGACCACGTAGGCCCTGCGATTGGACAAGCCAGTGGACGGCGAGATGGCGAGGCGGATATATAAAGAAAGGACGTTGTGAAGTTGTTGTTGTACGAACACGGAAACGATGTTGTAATTAATGTAACATATGAGTGTTCTGTTTTGCTGAGCTCGTCGCCTCCGGCCTCCTCTGTCCTGTCTCCTACCCGGCACAAGGTAGCGTCGCCGGGCTGGGAGCCTTCGTCGGAACCCTCAATCAAGACAGCCAGCAGTCCCGCTTGGCTCAATGATTCGCGGAAGTCTTCGACCTGGTACGGACGTCTTCTAATGTCCTCGTGAAGGAACACAATTTAAGACAGTTGGTCCAGTTGGCAGCAGTGACAGAGGAACAGAACTAGTCCGACTTAGCAGAAGGTGCGTTATCGCCACGGCCCGACTGGGCCGCTATCGCCTCTCCGACGGAGCTGGACATTGCTTCCGTACGCGTCGGCGGCCGGAAGTAGAATCCGGCCATGTTCGCCGCACTTGCTGCTCACTGGCAGGAACAGCTCAAGAGGCGAATGAGAAGGCGATGCGAACGGGGCACGATAACCCTATTGCGCTCCAGTCTTAGAGGCGAAGCTTTTAGGGGCGAAGTTCCTTAGGGTCTAGCCTTGTCCGTCTGTCCGTCCGTCCGTCCGGCGTCCGTGATCACATAAAAAGAAAAAATGTTTGCGCAGTCGACAGGATTCGAACCTGTGCGGGGAGACCCCAATGGATTTCGGCTTGGGGCCAACACATTCATCGTGCCATTACATCCATCGAGTAAGTACGTCCAATTTAGTGCCATTACATCCATCGTGCCCGTACATCCATAGTGCCAGCACATCCATCGTGCCATTACATTCATTTTTGGCCAGTTCATCCAACGTGTCATTACATCCATCATGCCGTTACATCCATCGTGCCATTACATCCACCGCGCCATCACATCCATCGAGCAACTTCGTCCAAAAGCAACATCCACGTGTCGTTACATCCATCGTGTCATCACATCATTGCGTCCAAAAACGTGCCATTACATCCATCAATCACGCAGGTTTATTTCTTCGTTTAACTATGCTGTATGATGGTTCACATTATTTTGAAGAGTTATACGCTAAATTGAATGTACTAAAGCGAGTAAAAGGACCCTCTGTGCGTCATGCACTTTCTGCGGCCCTCGGCGTCTCCAAAGTCGAACACGCATCGTCGTCTCGTTGTTTGTTGTTTCCACACTGATCAAACTTTAGTTACTGCTTTTTTCACCCTCAAAATTAACTAAGTATTAACATTATTATAGAATTACGACGGTACACAGAATCACACCTTTTATATCGCTTGAGAAAAAAAATCTGAATGTCTTATAGAATTTAATTGTGATATAGTAACGTTCTGGGGCTTACGGTTTGTTTCCTGTGGCTCCCGAACCAATGCAGAGAGCAAGTCGTCTGCTTCTTTGCAGGGGTTGCGGTGACGTCAGAAAGACGCCGAGCTTTGATTGGCTCTGATTGAAGGATAGTTGGTACGACCTCAAGGCAAGCTGCCTTGAGGTCTACCCACTATCCTTCATTCAGAACCAATCAGAGCTCGGCGTCTTCTGACGTCACCACAACCCCTGCAAAGAAGCAGACGAACTTGCTCTCCGCATAAGAATGTGAATAACGCAAAAAGCCCAATGGCGGCCATCTTGGCTTCTATGGATGTACTAGCACGATGGATGTAATGGCACGCTAGGCGTCGTAACAGGAAGGATGAGCAATTACATCCATCGAACAACTACGTCCATCGAGCAACTACATCCAACGAGCAACTACATCCATCGAGCAGCTACATCCATACACATGTCAACACATCCAACGAGCTAGTATATCCACCGTGCCATTACATCCATCGATGGATGTAATGGCTCGATGGATGTACTGGCTCGATGGATGTGTTAACACGTAATCATGGATTTCTAGTCCATCGCCTTAACCACTCGGCCACGACTGCGGGACGAGTAGGGGGCTCTGAGATGTGGTAGTAACTCAAGAGCTGGGGTTTCTGTCATAGATGAAACGTTGCATGTAGCCGCTCAACGTCTATAGAGGAAAAGGCGCTGCGGTAAAATGCGTATATAATCGCGTTAAACATTGCATGCATTGGCTCAACGTCTATAGACGAGAGGGCGCTGCGGTCAAATGCTCAAATGCGTATATAACCACGTTCCGTACCACATGTCTCTTTCTGACATGGACCGTTGACTTAAGCGGTGGAGATACGTTCCCATGGCTTCTAGCGGAGCCAAGCTGATCCGCTAGAAGAACCACTGGCTCTGCATTTCACCGACCATAAAGCAGTAATAATGAAGTCGAAACGCAACCCGCAACTCAGCACTACCTATGAGCAATAAAAAGAAATCAGCACCATCAGCACTACCTACGAACAATAAAATCAGTATCATCAGCACACCAGAGCTTCGTCCCAATCAACAGCATTCACCACGTGGAGATGCGGTCATTTTTTTGTGGTGGTGTTCAACAGAGGTCCGGAAAAAATAAGTCTATACAAGAACTGCCTCTCAAAGCCCAAGCAATGTGATAGTTAAGGCCGCAGAGTTTTTAAAGCGTATAGAGTTTAAAGCATATGTATCTATTTGAAGAATGTTAAAACGCTGTCTTTCATGGGTAGCGACCCTTGTCATGGTTTCACGTCTTTTTATAATTATTTTTGATCGTGTCATTTTTATGCGTCATTACTTCTCCTGACGGTATGATTGAAAAACGCTTTGCTGACGTCTGCGATTCCGACATTTTCAAC
>JAZHYW010055975.1:0-18858 GCA_037355805.1 Ixodes ricinus
AATTTGGCGTCACGTGATATATACATGACTAGACTGATGTACCCGAGCGAACTGCTCAGGCACGCGCATTCCAGAAGTAGTACCGCCGCCATGCTGCTTGTAGTCATCGCTTTCCGGCTCCCCGACTGCATAGTGCTGTGTTGCGCGTACATCATCGTAATCATCGTTTGGTACGCCCCGGTATCTGCTTGGATCCTCCTGCATGAGATTGTGGTGTTTGTGATTCCTTACTTTGTCAGCAATCGCAGAAAAGAAGTTCCGGTTGTCTAAACACTTTAGAATCGCTTTGTCATCTGCTTCTTCATCTTCGTAAACGCGTGAACCCACTGCGTTCACGCGGTGGTCCAACTGCTGCCGCGGGAAAAACAACGACGCCACTGCTCGAGCATTCTGGCTGTTCGGACGTCTCAATGAACTTGGAAACAAGTGAACATCCAGTTCAATGGCAAAGAACACGAAAATTCGAGGGAAAATCGGCTCGGTGCAGCACGCGGAACAACATCATATATGTCGGTGGAAAACTAAGCTTGGTAGTGCTCGGGCTTGTGCGTAGAGTTTATTCGAGAAGGAAGAAATAATAGCTAAATAAACTTTCTCTGAAAAGGTGACAGCCTGTGCGACTGGGTACAGATGAACTGCGGGGAGAAGCCTGCACACAAAGAAGAAACGATTTACAGGAAGACCATGCCTGACGCGCCTCAACAAGTCGCATGTGTCAAAACGAAGCAACCATGGCGATACCTGAAAACTTTGGGTGGAGATGTGTTTTCGTGCACAGTTTCTATTTAATTTGTTTGTTTTTGTTTTGTTTGCGCAAGCTTCGAACGTTAATGTGCATTTCATGTGCAGCGATCTTGTTCCCAGAGCGGCGCTCTGGCCAGCAGCAGCGGCAGAGCGGCAGCATCCGCGCTGGCCATTCACAGCGTGGCGGAGAACCACGTGACAGAAGAAGAACCATGGGGGAAAACTTTCACATTTCTATTGGGGGCTCAGCTTTTTTTGCTTCAGTGGTCGCGTCGAAACTGTTTGCAAAGGGCGGGGGGGGGGGGATTGTTCTCCCTTCCACCGAATATTGTGCGAGGAATGCCTGAGCTATTCGGGCATATCCAACTTTAGGGCCAATTTCCACTGCCCTCTCTCCTTCCACTGTTCCGTCACCCTGGCCTTGGAACTGTGCTTGCAAGGTCAAGTTCCCTTTCCTCTTCCCTTTTGTGTCAGAAACCTGTCCCTATCGGCATTCTTAAAACTGTCATGTTTCTTTTCTGAGAGTTTCTTGTGCTGTCGTGTTTCGCTGTCGTCGTGTTTCGCCCCCTGATGAACCCATAGATCCAGTTCGGAGGCGGCCATATTTGATGGAGTCTTTCCAACCGAGGTTTGACTGTCCGCGACAAAAAGCTTTCAAAAGTAGATGAACAAAAAAAAATTATTTCCCTTTTTGAGTTCTAAATTGTTATTTTAATTTAATAATGTATAAATAAAAAGGAAACTGAAATATAAAGCCCTCAGATTGTTATTGAAACCGCTAAAATCCATTGTGCGCGTCCACTTTCTACAAGAAACGATGGGCAGAGCGGCGGCAGAAAACACAAATGGACGACGGATGTGAAATGAAATCTTGCGATTTGTGCCGCGGCGCCGCTAGACGCAGCGATTTTGGCCGCAGAACCGCTGCATGTGAAGCGCGCATAACAATCGCCCGACAGAAGAATTTTTTTTTTCAGTTCTAGATTGGTGGTAATGCAGAATGGGTCAGTAACTTTAGCCAAAACCAAACTGTGGCATAATAGACCACCAGAAGGTGGGTGAGGTTCTTTTGCTACTTTTGGGGGGCTAAGTGTTTGCACTTCTAAATTGGATTATGCGGTGTTTTCACGTTTTGCTTAAAGGGAAGCTGAAACACTTCTTGAAAAAAACGAGTTAGAGGTGAATTCTGGCGTATTTTTATCCCGTGAATCTGAATATCACATTCGTTTTCCCTGAAGATGCAACTAAATGCGAGAAAACGCGAAAAACCTCCGACCAGTCGTGACGTCATACTAGGATCTTTGGGCCGCCAAGCGCGTGTCGCTCGTGTGGGCAGCGCGTGCAATGGCAAGCTTGCCAGGTATATTTTTCCGCACTGACGGCAGTCGTGACGTCTCTTTCTGACCTTTTTGAAAATAGCAAGAGTGCGCGTGCATAGCTTTGACAGGCGCTGAAGATGCGCGAGAGCAGAGATTCCGAAAACTCCTAGTGTGACGTCACGCCCCGGGAAGGAGGGGCTTCGGCGGTACTTTAAAAATTAATTTCTGAAGCCTCCGTGCACCAAATTGAAAAATAATCTCGATATTCCTGATCCTGGAGGTAGAATGAAGGCCATTGAATGTGTTTTTTCTCAAATACAGAACCGCTTCAGTTTCCCTTTAAAAAACAAATTGAGACTGCTTTCGAAAAAGTCATTTTATTTCAAATGGTGCATATCCGTGATCGTTTTCTTTTTTTCTTTTTTAGTTATTGTCCTGATTTTTTAAGCATAAGTCGTGCTTGAAACATGTTGTCGCAATAACAGTTATAACCACCAAAATACATCGAGCAAAAAGGGGATACAAATCCTTTTGCTGTGGCGGAGTGAGGGTCTTGCTTGGCCAAACAGTCCTCCGATGTCATGAGGTATTACATTGTTTCTGATTGCAAATGCGTAAAATCTTGCCCGGCAGGTTGATTCAGCGATCAAGAAGATATAATAAGAAACAGAGTCTTGAGTGGAGACACACGGAAAAGGGCCCATAGTAGAAGACAGAAATTGTACTAAGATATTGAGGTGGGCTAGTTGGATATGCATGATGTAAAAATTAAATAGCGCAAAGGTTAGACAACGGACAAAGGACAGAACATATAGACAGGACACGCGCTAACTCACAACTGGCGTTTTAATGGAAAAGAAGAGAAGGAAGCAGCTTATAAATACACTGAAAAAAGGAAGAAAGAGGATTCATAATAAAAGAAGAAAATTGAAAGGTATAAACAAAATGGAAAGAAACGAAAAGAAATGAAAGGGAACAGCGTGATTAAATTAATTCCGGGAAATAGATTGAAATTAAGAAAAAGACTATAGCTTAAAGAAAGAAGAAGTTGAAAGGACTAGAAATTCCCACTGGATCAACAGTGGGATCAACCTCAAGTTGGCAACCGAAGGTAAAGTAATTCTTTGTCCGTTAATGCCACCGATGGTGCACTCACGCAGGCGTCTTCTTTTTCTTTGATGGTTAAGGCCTCGTATATTTCTCGTGAAGTCTTATTTGGGAACCGTCGTAGGATTTTGGTGTTTGTCAGGATCGGTTGGCATTTACAGTCTCTAACGTGTACTGCGAGATGCCCCGCTGGAGTTGATTTGAGTGATTTGCAGAAGTAGCGCATCCAGAAAGACTTTATCAGTTGCAAGACAACAACATCAAAAAAGTGAAAGCTAAAGTACTTCAACTATGCTCCAGACATGTTCTGACTAACCTGAAAAAGCAGATTACTAATGCCAAAAAAGAATTTTTGGATATGTTTTTCACGGCAAAGACGCACAAAATAGAATGTCCATTCCGCGTCGTTGTAACAGAAAGAGGTTCATGGCAGGGAGCAATGTCACGGTTCATTTTCAATCACTTATCTGCTCTTCAACTTGACGATCCTTTTCTGATCCCTAATTCAGAAGAAATCATACGTTTTCTAAAAAATGACAACCAACAAGTACGATATGGTTTCTCTCTTGATGTGGAAGATTTGTTCTATTCCATACCTCATGACCGTCTGTTCGACGCCGTAAGAGATTGTATTGAGCAAAATGGCATAGTTTCTTTCCAAAACAAATCTGGCTTACATCTGGATACATTCTTGGAGCTGCTGACATACTACCTTGCATCCACAGTCGTCACCTTCAACAACAATACCTACCTGCAAAAGAAAGGAATCTGCATCGGTTCCTGCGTAGCTCCTGTGCTATGCGACATCTTCTTATCCCAATGCGATCGAGCCATCGCTCAGCAAATAACCAACGACCAGGTCCCAAAAATATACAGGTACGTTGATGATTATCTCGTGCTTCTAAGCAAAAAACCAGGTGAAAAAGACGAGACGCAAATCAACAACATCCGAGCAATCTTCACGAAAAATGCTCAAGGGCTAAAGTTCACACACGAGCTACCTACAGACATCACCCTACAATTTCTCGACCTACAACTCAAATTCCA
Organism: Ixodes ricinus; assembly: GCA_037355805.1. Taxonomy (NCBI): domain Eukaryota; kingdom Metazoa; phylum Arthropoda; class Arachnida; order Ixodida; family Ixodidae; genus Ixodes; species Ixodes ricinus. Next base: position 4,218 of record JAZHYW010055975.1, read on the forward strand.
AGAAACCCACACGTGCTGGATATACAAGCCAAGGTCGAAGAAAAGATTGCTTCAATATGAGTCGTCGCATTCAAAACTCATCAAAACGGCAATCATCAACAACTGTCTCAATGCCTCCCTCAAGAAGTCATGCGAACACAAGGCGGGACAGAGTTTTGAAGACCAAGTACAACGGCTTGCGACTTCTGGCTATCCAAATACCATCTTGTTTGAGGCAGTTGAAAGAATGCTCAGCTCTCGAAAGGAAAAAGGAAAAATTAAACCCCCAAGACAGCGCCCTGCAGTGATACCTTACATTCACCAGGTGTCACATAACATGAAAAAGGTGGCATCTAGATATAACATCCCTGTTGTGTTTTCAGCACCAAACAAGCTCAAAAAGCTGTGTCCAAGGATAAATGCTCCTCAAGATCAACAGGTTCAGTGCACCATCAAACACAAGCAAAATTACGTACCTTGCCAAAGCCAGGTGATTTATGAAATACCATTTACTTGTGGCAAGATATACGTCGGTCAGACTGGCCGCTGCGTCAACACCAGGTTGCGGGAACATGCCACATCACTCAAATCAACTCCAGCGGGGCATCTCGCAGTACACGTTAGAGACTGTAAATGCCAACCGATCCTGACAAACACCAAAATCCTACGACGGTTCCCAAATAAGACTTCACGAGAAATATACGAGGCCTTAACCATCAAAGAAAAAGAAGACGCCTGCGTGAGTGCACCATCGGTGGCATTAACGGACAAAGAATTACTTTACCTTCGGTTGCCAACTTGAGGTTGATCCCACTGTTGATCCAGTGGGAATTTCTAGTCCTTTCAACTTCTTCTTTCTTTAAGCTATAGTCTTTTTCTTAATTTCAATCTATTTCCCGGAATTAATTTAATCACGCTGTTCCCTTTCATTTCTTTTCGTTTCTTTCCATTTTGTTTATACCTTTCAATTTTCTTCTTTTATTATGAATCCTCTTTCTTCCTTTTTTCAGTGTATTTATAAGCTGCTTCCTTCTCTTCTTTTCCATTAAAACGCCAGTTGTGAGTTAGCGCGTGTCCTGTCTATATGTTCTGTCCTTTGTCCGTTGTCTAACCTTTGCGCTATTTAATTTTTACATCATGCATATCCAACTAGCCCACCTCAATATCTTAGTACAATTAGTGATACACGACCGCACGCCGGCACGATGCTCATCCAGATCGAGACAGGCAGGGGTGGGATTGAACCCAGGATCTATTTCTCTTCTTTTTTAATATTGTGTGTATGCCTTCGATGACCCACGACTTTGATTATAGTATTTGGTGGCTGTGTACCACCGCAAAAGTAGAGTAGTTGCTGTCCGCATCAACTTGCGTCACGGAAGTCGCATAGACACTGCGCCAGTTGAACCTCTAGCGTACATAATAATAACTCTATGGTTGGGAACAAAGTCTACATTCCAAAGAATGTTGCCAAAGAGCAACGTTACAAAACCACTTAGTTGGGAAACTGCCATAGAGCCTGCTTTAAAAATGTGGCTCCGATCCGTACTCGAGAACCGAGCTAATGGCGATCGGAACGCCGCCATTTCTCCGGCAGCGTCCACTCTGGGAACTAAATGGCTGCACATCGAGTAGGGCAAAGGCCGGTGGCGCCATCTCGCAGGGCCATCTCGAAGTAGCTTTGTAAAGCAACTTTCATGTTTCAACTCGTCGCTAAAGGGTGGCGCTGTTATCGTATTTAGCTCGGTCTCAGTGGACGTTAGCGGCCCAGGTTTCGAGGGTGAGTTTCCCAACAGAGGGTTTTAGTAACGTTGCCAAAGAGTGAACCACTGCATTTCCCTGCACCGCGAGTGCGGCCATTGGACGGCCATCTTGAATGCAGCGAAATCGCGTTTTTGCGAGCGTTGTAGAGGCTGGCGGCGGTGTGCTGAAGACACGTTGTTCGTTGTCATTTACCTAAAAAGTTTCCTAAACTCGTGTGAAAACGGTGAGACTTGCTTTTGAGCACATGAAAATGCTTACGAAAGCGCAGCGCCGCCGGAGAAAAAGGCACAACTCGTCGAGCGAGCTTCGCCGGTCTCGCGGCGCAACGCTTGCAACGCACGCGGCCGCCACCCGGATGTCACGGAGGGGATCGGTGTTTGAATTCCGCGTGGACCGCGTGTACAAAAGCAGCGGTGACGCGCTGCTTCGAGTAGTGGCCCTCCCATCACCAACGCAAGACGGCATATCTTTCTCTTCAAGTTTATATAAGCAGAGTTTGCCTCACTAAACATTTATTCTCGTTCTAAACTCTTTTTCTTATTTGTGACAATATTACGTCCACACAATGTAACTAAACTGCAAATATCGAGGTAAACAATTATTAAAAAGGAGAAAAAATAGACCCATACAAACGGACTTTTCTTCAAAAAGAACAAGACCCATGTACTACAAAAAATGTACACTTGCACATGTTACCAGTGTCATTACTTAAAAAAATGTTGTCTGTTCCTGAACGCGCTCACATGGAATCAGTTATCAACCCCAAAACAAAAGATGAGCACAAATACTTTACCAACACAATTCACCAAAATGTTGTAAGAATATATGCACTATAAAAATGTTTTGTGTATCCTGGGAGCATCGAAACACACTTACAAGCCACGCACGGCGGAAGAAGGGACAAACATTAGCACAGCGGACACCAGAGGTGAACAGTTCGGTCGCCTTCGTTGCTCGCACGCAAAAGAGAGGCCCATTTATTTAGGTCGACGTACTTCGATCTGACAGATGTGAAGTTGAGCGTTTGCTGTCTGGGGTCAACGCTCGACTTGGATCGCTGCCTCGGTTTCTGAGAAGAAACAAACAGGGGAAGGAACAGTTGTGCAATCTCCAAAATGACCTCCTAAACGAGACACAAATGGTCCTACGAAAGTCCTCGGGACATCCTTAGAAAGTCGCGATGTCAACATAAAAACAGTCTGCAACAGGGTAAAGGCAGGTTCACACACTTGCGACTGCTCACAACTGTGCAACATAAAGCCCCTGAATATCTACGACGAGTAAACACAACAGTTGGCATTTCCATAATTTTCTTTTTTGCGCATCGCTCTTTCTTTTTTGGCCCGAAAAACTTCTGACAATGTTATAAACGACCGTTTCTCGTAGATGGTAGGCACATTTGATCTCGCAAATACCACGAAACCTTCGCTCTAGTGAAATGCAGTTCAGGGTCGCCTCGTACATGACGTTAGGCGTGTTTTCTCGACGTAGGAGATTGCAGAGGACTCGGTCGTAAGCAAAAGCAACTGTGTGGACCGGGCCTTAAAACAACATCGCCGGAGCTTTCTGAAGCCATGTCTAAAGATCGGGAACCCGCATTTTCGTGTCGTAACGATCACCAACAGTCCCCGCTCTGCATTGAACACCAAGATGGAGGCGTTCAGGAGAAGATTGGGGTATGGGGTGCCGATACTCTCAGCCGGGGGTCTTTAAACTTTTTTCGCTAAGGGGCTAAGAGGGCCAGAAAGGAGTAAGTAAATATAAACGAGGCAAAACTTAATAAATAATCATAAGTCAGGAATAATTAAATAAAAACAAAATAAATTTAGAGTAAAAATTAAAAAGTAAAGAAGAATGTAAGTTGGATGAATACCACTGGTTTATTTTTAAGTCTAGTATTTAGCTAAAAACTATGACATTATAGAATAATAGGGACCCAAAAACTCACCAGGCGTAAATCGAAGTGCACGGGGACTTTGGCATATTCACACAGGAGATCAAATTTTAATGGGAATGATGTAACTGGTGCTGACAATATGCAGATACGACACAGGACACTGAGCACAATATTCCATGGGAACGGACGTGAACTTTAACGTACGAAGTTACACAGATAAGAAACAGCGACTAAGAATGGTGATGCTGGTGAGGACAATGTCTAGTAAATAATATGACGAGAGCACAAGCCTCATGATAGGCAGTTTCTTCTCGTTTCCTTTTTCTGGCAGGGCTGGGTAGTATTACGAAGCAAATGTATAGCGACCGTATTTCAAATATACTTTCGAGTATCCGTATCTCTGTATTGAGATACTTGGAAAAATGTACTTGTATTTCAGTGGTGTAAATGCATTTGCGATGTATCACTTGTATCGCGATACTCTGCCGGACTTGGGGATCTCGTTACATTTGGTGTAGAAAGTTAAATGTCGGCTTTCTATGATAAACTGAAAGCAACCTTTTTGGTGCAGGGTGCTCAAGCATTTGTGATATGCACCTACCACACAACCCCATTCACAGGAGGGAAGCCTAGTTGTTTGGTATATATCATTGTCACCAAAACAAAAAAAAACAAAAAAGGCCAAAAAAAAAAAGTGGTTTAAAGAACGGTAACTTGCAAGAATAGCAGGACAACCTGCTCTCAGCACTTTGTCTCAGAACCCTGCTTTGCCGGGACGACGCATCTCAAATTGAGACCTTCGTGGCAGAAAAGGGTTCAATTTGGGCAAACGCCTCCTTTTCTCAAGCATGGCAAGTTGTTGGTCTGTCTTGAACCTGCAGTTTCTATGTGGGTTACTGGGGGCGACAATGTTTTTTTTACCGGCATTTGGAACAATAGCTGTGAATAAATGAAAATTTTGATTTAAAAGGACCATGAAATGCTTTATGGACAGAGTTTTACTAACTGCATATGATTTACATGGGATCAAAAGAAAACTAGCATGTGAGACTAGGAAGGCTAAATCCTAATTTTTGGCATGAAATTTAAATAAAACAAAAACGGATTCCTGCTTCGAGCTCCGTGAACATTGAAGATTAATTGGGTTCTTCATTTGGAAAAAGCTGGAAAATCATTTCATGGTCCCTTTAAAGGGCAACTCCGGTCCATACTTTCGATTTTGGGATTATGACTGTTTTTAGTGCAGTCAGCGTCCCTGAATTGCAAGGTGTAATTTTTTCTCGTTATTGTGCGTAGTTTTAAAGATATCGACGCCTCAAAGTTTTGTTTGGGGCGCGGCCAACAAAACCGAAACTAGCCGCTCGAGGCCCCGGCAACACTGGAAATCAGCCGCTATGTGAACGTGACGTCAGGATCGTTCTCGTTCAACGAGTACGCAGGCCGAGCGGCACCTACCTCTGTTGCGCTAGCCGTCTAAAGATAGGAGGTAAGCTGATTTTGTTTTAATTCTGTATACGTGGTAGTTATCCAGCATATGTAGCAAGAGTTAGTGCGTATACCCAAAAGCTAGCGACTGGAAAACCCGTGAACTCGTTCGGTGCCGTACTCGGCGGCCGCCGCCGTGCGTGCGCTATGCCGTACTCGTCGCTTGTATACCCAAAAGCTAGCGACTGGAAAACGAGTGAACTCGTTCGGTGCCGTACTCGGCGGCTGTCGCCGTGCGTGCGGTCTTCCGTACTCGTCGCTAGGCCTAAATTGTCATCGGGGCTCCGTGGATGGAGCGGCGTTGCTCTACGCCGCGCTGCCAGTGACGTACAGTACTGGGGGCCCTCTCGCTTTCGCGCTGCGGGTCAGTCCCAGACACGAAGCTTTGAGGCTCTCCGGCGTGGGCCGCGGCGCCCGAACACACGTGTGCTGGACTGTACACGTCTGTTTTAGAGCGCAGCTTTTAGGCGCCCGTTGTCGGCATATGTCGACGCCGCCGACATTGCCGTCCGACGTACAGCGCACTGAGGTTGAACGCGAAGTGTACCATACTTTCACGCGCGGCTTGACAGCCGAGTGTGTACACTGTTGAAGTATCTGATGTACGTATGACGTCACTGCAAAGTAGAAGTAATCGGGGTTTTCTTCGGCCGACGTGCAGAACCTCAGTGATTTTCTTGTGTAGTCTTCTATAAGTACTTTAGCTGTTGAATATGTTATACGGCGACCGTCACGCAAGCCTCTCGTAAAGGTTGGTGCAGTCAGCTCGACGTTATTGCGCTGTAGGTCGAACGGAAGTTTCGGTGTGTCAACATCATGTGACGCAGGGATGTAAGAGCTACATCTTCCTTTTCCTCAAGAGCTGCGCTCAATTCGGCGTTACAGGGGTTGTAAACGGCTTTGTTTTTTTCGTTCTTTTTCCTCGGGCGCGTAAAAGCCGAAGTCCAAAGTCCACTCGTCGAACAGCGTTCACCCACACCTTCTCCAATTTCCGGTCCGTTGGAAACTTGTGAAAAAGCACCTCCGGGTTGCGCAGCGGGTTGTTTGAGCAGCCCACAGCGCTACAAGTTGTACTCGGCATCTTTCGAGGAACAGCTGGGCAGTCTTGGGCGCACCGAGTTGCTCGCTAAAACGAGTCTTGGAGTCCTCACAAGCAAATAAACAAAAGGCTATACCGAAGCTACACGGGCTACAGATAAAAGCAACGGCTAAACACGCCAATCACAAGCCGAAGTAGCGGTGGTAGCGGCTCAAAGAAGCGCACTCCGCGCAACGCCCGGACCGGAGGAAAAAAGAGAACGATACTGACGTCACGGCCCAATGTTGCTTTAGCGATCGGCAACCCGCTGGCCGCCCGCTAAGGAGCAGCGGCTCGCGGCGGGTCGCATTTTTATTATCGGCATTAGTTGAGAATGCGGCGTCCCCCGGACGTAATATTTTGGCTGGGGTCGTATTTTGTGTCACTACAGCGATACCAGTAATTTATTTCATTTTGAGTTTTGGCCGGAGTTGCCCTTTAAGGTGAGGCGCATAAACTGATATAAACTTCAGGAATACAAGCCCTGCCGTTTCCATCCGACACAAACCGCACACCACCTACCGCTGTTCTGGAAAAAAGAAAAAAAAAAGTTATTTATGTATTTGTATTTGTAATTCGGAATACTTTGATGACGTTTTTGCCGAAGCATCTGGGGGATATCCCGTCACATAAAAGGAAAGGTATTTGAGCACCATGTATCTTGGCTACATGTATCTCAGTATTTTTATTCCGGACTAGCCGGAGTATCTCGGCGCAGCCCTGTTTTCTGGTAATCTAACTTACGCGGTAGGTGCGTGGTTCCAGCACCATTTCTTACGAGCACTTATTTGTGCGCCGGAAGACCCGCGGGCAGGACCTGGCACGCGAGCCGGGGTTTAAAGAGCCCTGCCCTAAGCGAATTTGGTGACTCTAGTGGGATCAAGGCTCACCTCGGTGACTCTTCCGGCCGCCAGCGACAGCACCTTTTCATCGCCGTCGAGACTCCCGACGACTCGACCCGGCGGCGGACATCCAAGATCCCTCCGTCTCGCACTCCTTGTCTAGTGTTGTCTCGTAAACGCAGTACGTGGCGTGAATGTGCGAAAACAGATGAGTCACGCATAAATTGAAAGATAAAACACGGAGGACAGCACAGGACAACCACTGGCACCTGCAAGAATGTCGGCACTTTTCCTCATTATAATATTAAGTTAAAAACCTCGCTCAGTTTGCAAAGAGGAGGAGCACAAATAACAAAGAGAAAAGTTGTGAGTCGTGACGTGACCACAAGTCACTGAGTGTGAGCGACTGATGGCAATGTAAGCGGAGAAAGAGAGAGTTGCATGCATGGCAAGAGGGAAATTATACAAACAGTAGTGCTTCAAAGCTGCCCTGAAAGCAATTAAATCTGCACAGTTGAGAAACACTTTTTCTCATCCTCAAAGACACTTACGATGACACAACTCTAAAGAAAACTTCATAGGCTCATTGCTGTATCATGCAAGTGAAGAGGTGGCGGTGGTTGCAGAGCTTTTCCACGCTGCCTTAGATAGGCTTCTGCCTCCAGATTGTGTTCGCTGGCCCGGCTGTATGATGAACTGCAACGCTGCAACCTACTCTTTATATATAGGATGTCCGAAATGCAGAGGCCAGATCTATATTGGGCCGGAAAAGACGGCGCCTGCACGTAGCAATTTAAGCTTTTCGTCAAAAGTATATTTCACTGGAGAGTTTTACCTTGTAAAATTACAAGGCATAGCTCCCTTTCTGCAAAACATAGAGCCAGAAAACTTACCAGGGCCAATGGTGTACTGTGACACAGGCGGCCGAGTCGAGTGGCGGGCGCACGTATTGATAGATGGCACTACCTTTTAAAAATATTAAAACTGCCCGCTACGACCATGGTCTATTAAAATGCAGACTGATAGCAAACCTCGAAGTAACAAAAAAAAGCAGATGCGGTTGCATAACAACGGCGCTCTTGCTACCGACGGACTTCGTCTGTAAGTCGTCTGCTTTCTTTCGTTGGTCGGCTACAGCTTCACGATGCTGCCCACGAGGTAGCGCCATCTATCAATACTATCAAGACCGGTTATAACGAAGTCGGTTATAACAAAATAGCGGCTACAGCGAAGCGTACTATATATTTCCCATTCCCTTTTGCACTTCATTAACCAAAGTCGGTTATAACGGAAATAGCGGATATAGCAAGTGATTTCCGATTCCCGTTGACTTCGTTCATAACTGGTCTCACCGGTCCATGCGCGCCAAACGCGCCCTGCCCTCAACTTGGTCATCTGCGTCACCATCCTCCAATGACCCCGGCAAGATTTTCGGCCTGTTTTGTACAGAAGGAGCTCCGCCTTGTACTTTTACAAGGCGAAACCCACCTGTGAAATATAGCTTCGATGAAACACAATTAAACTACCGTATTTACTCGCACAATGAACGCACTGCGTAATAAACGCACCCAACAAGTCGGCTCTCAAAATTTCGACTTTTTTTCTTTCACTGCGGTAATAAACGCACCTCCAACTCGGACTCCAAATTTTGACCCCTCCTCTCACTGCTACGACAATGAATGCACTTTTCTATCCTGTGAGCGCAGGTCGCGAATGCATGTGCAACGTGAGCGTAACAAAACGCCTTTGTGATAAGATGTTAAAAAAATAAAAAAAGATCCAACAGAAGCAAAAAAAAGCATAAAATGAGATTTTTTTTTTTGAGCGCTGCAGCGCGGAGTTTGGCGGAGAAGCGAGAGTCTCGCCTAAGCCAAAGCGAAACCAAAACAGCTTGCAAAAAGGCGGCAAAAAAAAAAAAAATCCATGGAACCAAGAGAAAAGAAAAAACAAAACAAAAAGGAGCTCTTTTTTTTTTTTTTGCACAGCGCAGGTTGGTTGCAAGTCGAGCAAGAAGATAGGAAAGAGGAAGCGGTGAAACCCTCGCCTAAGCGAAGCAAAACAACTTGCGAAAGACGGCAAAAAAAATATCCAGGGAATTAAGAAAAAAAAAACAAAGAGGAGCTTTTTTTTTCGCAAGACGCAGTTTGGTTTTAGAGTCACGCGCTGCGCGCAAGGAGATAAGAAAGAAAAGCAGAGAAGCCCTCGCCCAAGCAAAGCGCACATAATGAAGATCCTGCCCTCGCCTCCTCCTCGCACTTTGGAAAGAGAAGCGAGAAGCCCTCGAAATGAACGCACTTTTCTATCCTGGTACAGCGAGGTCGCGAAAGCATGGGCAGCGTGGGCAAACAAAATAACTTGCGAAAGGCGGGGAAAAGAACAAAACAAACAAACACAGAAGTAAGAAAAAAAAACATGGAGAGGGGCATTTTTTTTTTTTTGCGCATCGCAGTTTGGCTTTGGAGTTCGTTGCGCCCTGCGCAAAGAGATAAGAAGTTACGTCGATTTTTGCGGGATAAAAGGTCCGTTCATTATGGGAGTAAATATGAACGCAAAATTTTACCTCGCGTAATAAACGCACTCCCCAACTTTGCCTCGATTTTTCGGGAAAAAAGTGCGTTCATTATGCGAGTAAATACGGTACACACTCAATCTACCCCCTGGAATTTGTAGAATTCCGCCTCCACAAGCCGCTGGCCGTGCAGTGAAATTCATTCCCAGCCACGTGAAGTGTGCGCTGCCACCAACGTGCTGCTCTGCATCCCAGCGCGATGACGTCACACCAGGGGCTCTAAACTCATCAAGCACAAAGTTGGGGCCGACGTTGACGGAGCGCATTGATTGGACTAGCCCGACGATGACTTTACGCTTTTGTCGCCAGCGTCCAATCGGCGCGCTACGCAAACTTTGGGCTCCAACTTTGTGTTTGACGAGTTTAGGGCCCCAGCTGCGCTCCCCCTCTCTCTGCAACGGCAAGCCACTCTCTCCGCTGCCGCCGCCCGGGCAACCCATTCGACCACGACAACAATCAGCTGGCGTTACGGGCCATATACGACTACAGCCGTAAAAGACTGACCTCTCCGAGACGTCTCGCACGCTTCTTGCCTCTTGTCCCGTTCAGAAGTTGGGTGCTGATCTGCGACACGACTCGGCGTTCTTCGTCTTGGGACTTCTTTGCCGAGCCCCAAGGATCGACCTGCCGGTTGGGAAACTCCCAGAGGCCCTCCTAGCAAACGACCCCGACCGGTCTTGCGTAGCAGCAGGTACCGGTCGCCGGACCTGAGGACCGACACCGCGTGGGTCTCTCGGCGGGGCTCCTTCTTGGCCGCCTTTGCGGGTGACAGCTGTGTCGCGTCCCTGCAACCGACGAATGGAACGCGACTTTTGTTTCTCGTAACCAACAGATGGCCAAAGACGTAAATATAGTCTCCAGAACTGTGAGCCAGCTATCTGCCTCGGCCGATTCACGGTGATGCGAGAACGGTGAAAGTCACCAGAGTTTTGTGGGTGCCATGGCTGGAAAGGTTAAACGTCGGCCAGTCAAAGAATCACCCGTAAAACCGTTGGAGTAAGCAGAGGGAATTCGGGGTCTAAAACCCCTCCGATATAATCCAGCCCTGTCCCCCATCCACTCATCACATCCAGCTTTGTAGCTAAGCTCCCTCCCAGTCATGGAGATTCCATCCCCAACCCCCTAAAAATATTAATGGCTACGCTACTGCGTGGAATGATCACTAACAATAAAACCAAATGAGTGTCTCTTTTTTTTTTTTAATGCTTTCAAGTTCTGAGGGTAATGAATAAACAATTTGATCCCCTTCATAAACCCCAGCACTACATGTAAACAAAAGTTGCTTCCGCACACATATGGAGGGTTTGTCTAGCTTAGGGTGTAAACTACTTTCATGCAAGGTTGTATAACTAAGACTGTTGCATCAGACACTGCCCAGTGGGCATTAGCAACTCTTCATCCAAACATCCATTCCAGTTTTCTATGTGCCGAAGTGCGGAGGAAATTATGCAATCAACTCACATCTCAGTGTCCCCATACTTTGAGGGCAAGCACAATCCACAGCCAGGCACTGCAAGAAAAGGTTTAGTGCAGGGAGAGTACAGTGAGTCAATGCGGCTAAGTTGCTGAGCGATGATAAAGCTGGGACCTGAGACAACCACGTCGCAAAGTCCCGCTTTTAAGTCTCACCCGCCTCGATGTCCGCAACGAAAGGCGTAGATTCCCATCCGACGAACTTTTTCGCAGTCTCCTGCAGTCAGTGAGTAACAAGGGTATGCGAATAGCGGTTAGAATCAGATAGAACTGCGTCGTACTCAACTCTTTCCTGGATGCGCACATGGAGCGTCGTTCGCCCGTGATCGACGGGCGTGGAGGCCCACTTCAATACTCCGCGTAGCTTCTGCACTCGCTGCTCCATCTCACGGGTAGTTGGAAGACTACAGTTTTCTCTTTCTCTTTCCATGTGACAGCGATTTCTCGGCCGAGCATGAAACACTTGTTGCCGATTGTCGATTTTCCGGACTTGGATAGCAGCAGTGGGTCAGATAACGAAGCCGGATCTTCACGTTTCGGTGCTGACGACCCGTGCTTCGCCACATTGATAAAGCTGCCTAGCCCAATGGCATGTCAGTCATGCTCATTGGGCTTGACTTGGATTTGTAGTAGCACAAAACGTTTCTGAGCTAGAACTCTAATTTTTGCTGAGAGCTTTGTTAAAGTGTTAGAAACATTTTGGATATTTCACTTTTTCTTTTTTTAAGATATAGCAATATTTTTACCATGTTTAGACCAGATCTTGGAAACAAAAAAAGTGTTTGACAAATTAAATGCTGCATTACAATTCAAGTTTCTACTTTGATGTTTGCATCATCCAAAAGCCCATTTATTCACTTTCATTTCTATGTAAGGCATCATATTGATAAACCTAAGAGTTTCTCCAGGAAAAAAAGCGTAACATAAAGCCGCACAGAGCAGGCATTTTCTTCATGGACAGGAAAGGGTTAACCTTCCTAGCGCGAGGAAAAGCCACATCAAGGCACTGTGCTATTCGATTCAAACCGCTATTCACAGATCCCAAGTAAGTAAACAAGACAGAAAAGTTACAACTTGTGCAAGGGTGGAAAGATGTCTTCTTTCGCTTCTTACAAATATCTACAAAATAAGAATTTGAGAAATTAACTTTGAGCTTTCTTGTTCATGACCAAATAAGACAAATTTGTTAGAGGCGTAAGAAATGGGATGTTCTCACAAAGTGGAGCTAGCTCGAACATCTCTCACGCTCTTCTACCAAGCAAGAACATCTCTCACCCGTTTTACTCGCGCACTACTGGTTTGAATAGTAATGACCCGAATACACCCGCATTTCAAGCCGAGCGCAGTGTTCGGAGGGTACCAAGACACCGATGTGACGAGATCCCGATGCAAGCCGATAGAACCACTGCACAAGCACCATAGTGTTAGCCACTTAATAGTAAACCATATGTTGAGAAACAACTTATGCGATTCCTTCAAAGAGCCAATGCGTCATTGAATCCACGCTGTGTTTGGAGGGGTTGGCCTACCGTCTGGTACAACAGGCAGACGCTCCGCACGGGGCACTGAGTGCACGAGGGACTCCTCGGAGTGCACACCGTCGCTCCCAGCTCCATGACGGCCTGGTTGGAAGTCACCAGGCCGAACCGGGCAGACTGCTTCGTTGGCCGCAGCCCTGTAAGGGTAGAAGATCACCAGACGTGCATCTGCAGTCAAACACGGGACTATAGTGACCAGAATGCAACTTTGTGACCAGCAATGCATTTTGACTCAGCAAACTGCATTCTGATTGCATCCCATACGGAGCAAAATGGAAGGAGAGGAGGAGACGAGACCTTGGCACTTCTTGTGCAGGGGATGAGTTACGTCGGGGCGCCAAGCTCTGATTGGAAGGATAATAGAAACAAAAGCTAGCTGCCTTTGTGTCCACGCACTGTCTCCCTCCAATCAGAGTGAACAAACGCATCATTGGCTCCTCGTGCGGAGGGAGCAGTGGCATAAGGGTCTGGCATTCGAATGCCAAACGGCGGTGTTGTCTGCTAGTCATAGCAATGGCTCTCTTACATTTTCTACGGCTTTTGGAAAAGCACCAGCTCTTTACGAGCAAGGACTTAGCCAGCAAGAAAAGGGTGAGGAAATACCTTGAAGGGCGTGTTGCTTTTGTCGAGTAACAACTACCAGACGCGTTGCAACGAACGAGGATCCCGACGCCAAGACGTCGTCTGCTTCAGATCGAGGAGCAGCTCTGGGGGCGGAGCTTCGTCGCATACACAATCCCTCCCTCGCACCCAGCCTCATCCCTTCCTCTCCCTCAGTTTTGCTCCGTATTCTGGCCGCGTATGAAAAGTAGTCTCGAAGTGGCAACAAATTACATCGTAGCAGCTGGCACGTTGTAGCAGAGCCAATTCGGAGAGCAAGCCGTCTTCTTCTTGCGCAGGGCTTGTGGCAACGTCAGAACGACGCCGAGTTCCGATTGGCTTTGATTGAAAGGATGGTGGGTAGACCCCAATGCTAGACGCCTCGAAGCCTACCCACTATTTTTTTCAATCAGAACCAATCGGTGCTTGGCGTTCTGACTTCATCGGCACCTCTGTGCAATAAGCAGACGAACTTGCACTCCGCATCGCATCCGCTCGCCTTTTTTGCCGCCAGCACTCGTACGACCAACAGCCACGACCACGACAGCACAACGCACCGGCTACTGCGACTTCGTCTGTTGCCACTTTGGGACCCCTTTCGAAGTATGGGCATCAGGAGTGGTATCGGTAAACACACCAATCAAAGGGCTAGGCTGCACGTACCACAGCGCCCGTTCGGACGGCGACGAGCCAAGGGTGGCGCCCAGCAGCCGCATACGAGAGTAGACCCTGGCGACGTTGCCGTCCACGGCTCCGGCAGGGTGCCCGAACGCGATGGAGGCGACCGCAGCTGCGGTGTAGCACCCCACGCCGGGAATTTCGCGGGCCAGGCGCTTGGGGGTGTTGGGAAAGAGGCCTCCGAGGTCTCGCACCACTTTCTGGAATGGGCACAAACAATCGTCGGCGGGAAGGAGTTTCAGTCATCCCACCTTCAGGGCGAGCTACTTATTTTCCATTACGCTTCAGCATCTCCTGAGCCTCTGAGTGTGCACATGCAGCAAGAGCACCAGGTAGTACGGGAGGTTGGATATTAACGGCCAAGCGAGTTTAGGCACCGCAGCCGTGGTCCCGCAGAGTAAAAGCTTATGCTCCAAGGCTCGCACAGCCTGGGTTCAACAGGTCATTCACGAAACAGGTGGCGCCCTCTACCGCTGCAGCAAAGTATTATGGGAATTGTCTGTAGCAAACGACATAGGTGAGCAACTGTGGTACCCGTTTTCTTGCTTGCTCTCTTCAGTGATGTACTGTGGAAGTAGGAGCACACACAACAGATTTATTTCCCCATGCCGGTTTTAACTTAATGAACGACAGGATTTCTTACTGTCGCCACTGACAGACATGCATCACCTATTAGCAGTTGTAAAACACGGGCACAATGGGTGTTATACAGTGATAAAACTTTGTGATGCATAATGA